>CABFWB010001514.1:91654-113619 GCA_902151455.1 Timema bartmani
AAACTAGCTCAAGATAGAGATAGGGCGTAATAAGGTGGACTAGATATAACTAGCTAAGGATAGGGACAGGGTTTATTGGGGTGGAATGGATATATATCTTTCTATATAGGGATAGTTTGTAATGAGGTAGACTGGATAAAACTAGCTCAAGATAGAGATAGGGCGTAATAAGGTGGACTAGATATAACTAGCTAAGGATAGGGACAGGGTTTATTGGGGTGGAATGGATATATATCTTTCTATATAGGGATAGTTTGTAATGAGGTAGACTGGATAAAACTAGCTCAAGATAGGATTAGGGGTGTAGTTAGGTGTACTGGAGAGGGATATAGTGGCGTACTTTTGTAGGTGTGGCCATGAACTTCATCTCATAGAATAAGAAAGTTTCCTAGCAATAAATAATTTTTTTATTTAATTGACTGGCTCAATATTAAGGAACCTTGAACCAATTGTTTATAGTAAAATATGTATTATAAAAATAATTTTTCTGTCTAGGTCAACAAAAATTTGCTTCTAGGTTGATAATTGTTTTCGGTCCTTCCTTATAACACTTATTGTCATAAAAACTTCCTTGACATGTTTATTGAAGCTTAATTATTAATAAATATTTGCATTTCCGTGTTTATCATTTTATTATCATCCTGGGATAGTCACATGAGGACGGTAGATTATATTGGACGTGTACCCACATTTTCTAAGAATCATTAAGTAAAAGTGTATCATTAAATCCACTGCCTTTTTCTCCTTGGCCACTGGTGCGGATTGACTTTCTAAAACCTAATAATTATCGCAATAATTGTTTTATAATAATATAATATTTTTAATGTTTAAAAATGTCTTCATCAAAGTTTAGTTTGGAACAAAAGTAGTTAATCCATAGAGCTATTAAGGCCTCTATCGCGCCCAACCCTCTGAATAAAGAATATGCAGTAGGGCCACAGTATCCGCTAATTCAGTATCCTCAGTTTCAATTATCCGTGGTTTACCGTTGCCTAATTTTATTTGTTTTCACTTAAAGAATAAAAAATTGTAAAAGTTACAATGCCCACACCATCACCCTACCTCATCTCCTCATCGTAGGCATTGTGCTATCATATCACCGTCCTCTTCCTCCTCCTGTTCCTCCTCCTGTTCATCATCATCATCATCATATTGTGATCGTCGCAGCAAGAATAGTGTACAGTACACGTTATCATTACTTTATTTAATGTTGGTAAGGTCTTACTCTGAATAATTTATCAATTAAACTTTACTGTATTTATGTAGGTCACACGAATATCACGCTATATATTAGTTCTGTATTATCCGTGGTTTCACGTAATTGCGGTAGCTCTAGGAATGTACTACCCACGGATACGGGGGCCCTACTGTATAAATGTTTACTTTGTAGCTATAGTTCATAATAAAATATCCTTACAGCTTCTACTACTAAGGGCTGAACAAATAATTGTTATATCTACTTTAAAGCGATAGTTTGTTGATGCAGAAAGTTCATTAGGCCCGTTCAACTCACCCTCCTAATAAATACTACATAAATATAATATTGTAAGCTATACCTCAGTTTTAGCTTCTGTGGTGCTGACTGACAGCTCACAGCTGACTTCTGACGGCTTTAAAAAGCTACCAGACCAAATTATGTATCCCTACGCCGAACCATATGATCTGCAAAAAACATGTATTTAGCAGTTGTCACTTCTGACAGTCAAAATTTAGGTATATACCTAAATGTTGACTGTCAGAAGTCAGCTGTGAACTGTCAGTCAGCACCAAAGAAGCCATGGGGCTACTGTAGCTTGTACTCTCTTAGGCTGGTTGCACACCAACGTGTCTCGAGTCGAGTCGAGTCGAGTCTTATGGAGTCGAGTCCAATCTGACTCTAGAGTCAAGGCCATTCATATTAGTGAGTCGAGTCATGGAGTCAACCAGTTTGATCAAAGTGTTCGTGCAAGATGGATGCAGTCCTAGCGGTTTCTATGAATACAATTGTATGGAGGCGCCGGCGCAGACGCCTAAAAAAAGTCGCTTAATGTGGATTTAACCACTTAATGTGAAACAATACGCATTTGGTAGTTTTTCACATTTGTTTACAAATAGCGAAAACTGCATTTCTATCCCACTGTTCGGGATGGGACGGGTTATAAATCGAAATATTCTCTAGAACTAGAACAATGAGGTATTCAGTGTCCATGCTGTTAGCCTTGGAAAGCATGTGGAAATCTGTAATCTACCGCATCATGTACTCTGACTCGGCTAGACTCGGTTAAACTCAGGGTGACTCGACTCGCCGGTGTGAAAGGTACTGGTCCTCCATCGTGCTATCAAATACAACATGTTCTTGTTTCAATTGGTGAGTCAACTCGACTCGACTCGACTCGGAACTCGTTGGTGTGAAACCAGCCCAAGGTGTAAGAAAAGTGAGCTAAGAGCAGTATTTTTGCAGCTTTTTTATAATATCAAAATAACTTTATGGTCAAAATAAATCAAATAATTATCAAGTAAAAACATAAAGCTTTATTTTCTACACATGGTAAAAGCAACAGTTTTTGAAAATATGTCATAAATAACACTTTTTAAATGAAGAGAAAAAGTTTATCATCTAATGCGTCTTTGCTTGACAGATATTCAACAACTGTTGATATCACCAAGTGAAGAAAAATTAAAATACATATTTCTACTGGAAAATTATTTTATTTTATTTTATTTTGATAGCTTGCTATAAAAACTGTAAAAACACTTTTTCTCGGATTCCACACTCTCCAATCTTAAATAATATTCGGCAAAAACTATGAGCAAGAGAGAAATAAATATGTAACGTGAAAGCCATTTTACATTCGTTTTATGTAGCAACAAACCTCTTAAATCGTGTGATAAATGTATTGATTTTATAGCATGGTATGTTTTATCCGGAACAAAATGTACCATCTCATGAATATATAAAGAAGCTGGATTTTTTTTTTTACTCTACGGATATAAATTATTATCTGTATTTCGTTTACGATTTTTTTTCACTGCCTAATAATATCCGTTTTTGGCTTTACTCTAATGAAATAAGGATAGGGAATATATTATTTTAGAGAAAATGTATCTATCTAAGCGTAAAAGGAAAAGTAGAAAGCCACTTAGGAAAAAAAAAACTATTGAGATTCGGACCACTATCTTCAGCTGTCATCGGTAATCGATTTCAAGGCAAGATTGAAGTGTAAGTAACACGAGTTGAGGGCAGAATTGTTACAGTTCTTAGCTTAAGGCCCTTGGCCCTGTCGATTGCAAGTCTAAAACCTATTTTTTGGGATGTTGTGCGGAAGGGTGAAAGGCATGGCGTGGCTTCACAACCGATCAAAGTATCCTTCCGTGCCAACAAAAACAGATGGATCACATAAACCGTAGATGGTGCTAACTACCGGACAGGTCTTGCGGAAAAATCATACGTTTGGAAATATCAGTTTTCTAGAGAACGAGAGAAGTTTTTATAGTAATATTTTCAACATCTCTTCTAAGATAATGTATCGATGTTTATTAATTGTTACATTTTCTTATTTTTTTATTATGCAGCCGACAGTTTTCTTTTGAAAAATGTTCATTCTATCGATATTTGATCACTGTTAAAATTATAGAAAAGGTGTGTATATAAAAAGTATAACTTAATCAACATGCTTCTATTCTTTAACAAACCGTTTTCAAAAAGAAAATTGCAAAACAATAAAAAAAATTGTTGAAGATAGCAGTTTTTCCCATGGCTCTGTATTTCCACGCCAAGTGACAAGGACCAATCACCTTAAAACATTTTTTTGATCAAAATAAATCAAATAATGCTTCAGTATAAACATAGACTCTAATTTTCTTTACGTTGTGATATCAACAGTTGTTAAATATCTGTCAAGGAGTCCTAGAATTTAACAGCAACTCTTTTTATGCATTTAAAAAGTTCATCTAATGCCGCTATGCTCATGACAACTGTTGATATCACCGTGTGTAGACAATTATATTCTGTGTTTCTACTGGAGCAATATTTGATTATTTCACCCCAAAAAAAACTGCAAAAGCACTGACTTTTTAAATAATAATATTTAGCACCGCGTCTTACTATCCGTTCGGGTTATACGCTTAAGTACTAATTACGCTAATAGATTAGGAATTGGGAGGGTTGAATGTAGAGGAAGTGAACCCGCATTTGCGTGGAGGGAGAGTGTAAAACCATTTAGGAAAAACCACCCTCAGTTCACCCGACCGAGATTCGAACATCAATCTCCCCGTCCTCGGCGGTCGAGCTCAATACGACTAGCGCGTTAGCCAACTAAGCCACCGAGGCGGGTGAGTTTTTAAAGCATGACTTATACACCCACCTGAAGCCTTTATTGGCAATTGTAATGGATACATCTTCCGTGGAGTAAGAGTGGAAAACCATTTTGATAAAACCACCCTCAGTGCACCCGATCAAGATTCGAACCTTGGTCTCCCCGTAATTGGCAGTCTAGTCTACTGTGAGAGTAGCACGTTAGACCATGTGGACACCGAAGTGGGTATCACATATTATGTTAAGCTGCTCCACATTACTGGAGTAAAGACAAGACTATAACTCTGAAATAGGGTCAAATGGGATACAAGTTTATATTAACTTTTTTAATTTTTTTGTATCTCCTGAAGCTAGTCCCTCATACATAGGCACCAACTGTGGTGATGTTTAGCATATTAAGCACACCCAAAAATATTTTCAAGGGTGCTCAGCACCCCAAATATTTCAGTCTTTTTTAAACCGTAATATTTTGATGCTAGTTCTATCTTGGATATAGGGTTTCGCTGCGAGCAGTGTTTTCTGTCTTAGCAAATGGCAGGTGCTGCCATCTGATATGTAAGCAAGCGTTATTATGTTGGTAGCACTCGCCACTCCTGAACCTACAGCCTGATGTTTGTCAACATGTTTGCATTCTAGTTTGTTTAGTGGCAATACTCGTGTTGTGTGTATTATTTTTGTATTGTACATGTTCGTTTTTATTTTATTAAATTTTTTTTTTTTTATTTTTTTTTACCAAACATATATTGAGACTAACAAATTGCATCTTAATCCACATTCACATCCCTTTTTTATAAAGCACCCTCAATGGGTTTTTTTACAAGTCAGCGTGTATGTCCCCATTTTATGCTACATTCTGTATATCGGATATTTGGACGTCAACCCATGTTCCATTTGACATGAATTGCTTGTTGTTCGTATACTGGAGGATTTGTTGACTCCCACGCCTAGGCTATATACCCTTCCTTAAATGTACTTGTTATTTAGGAGTCGTATATATATATATTCGACATCCGGAAGCTAATCAATCCCCCATTTGACCTGAACTACTCGTTTGACTTATTTATTCTTGTCGCTGCTTCTTTCTAATCATCCTGTTTAGTGATATTTTAATCGTTCCAATGGTGTAGGGGTGAGTAAGATAGAATTTAAGAAAGTATAGCTGCAATTGCATTTAGATATATTGAGAAACAAACTACGAAAAAAAATACCACCAATAAACCCGGCCAGGACTTAAACCCTGACCGCCTGTTTACCAGTCAATTTAATCCTGAAATGTATTCAGAATTTTCACTAATGTGAGTATAAAACAATTATATATAATTTTAAACTCTTAAATCTAAACGAAATAATATTATTTCGTTACTATTCTGAGCATGTGTAGTATATTTTATTAATTCTCAACTTAAAACCAGACAATATACTATTCAAAACAAATATTCAATCAAATCCATAAAAGAGCAGCTATTTTATCAGTAATACAATAATAAATCAAACATGTTATTTCTCCTCCGGGAATAATAAAAAAAAGTGGTTTTATTTGATCGCGAATAGCATAGATTATATTTCTAGTTTTATTGTATTTGCTAACATTTATTTAAAATTATTTAACGTTGTAAATAATTGTTTTCAGTAAATAAACTAGTACCTGGAGAAAACAATGCCCCCGACTGATCAATCCCACTATAGAATTAGTTAAAATAATGTCCATCATAATATTTGAAATAATAATGCCGTGAACAAAGTATGTTGCGTTTTAATCCAAACTGTTTATCATTATTTGTAAATTTTAATCAAATTACATGGTTAACATTGGTTTAAACAATTTATTATTATTATCATTGCTTCTTACTACCCATTCGGGCTGTACACACTTAGGCTAATGTGTAATGGAAGGATTATTGTGATATGAAATTGAGGACCTACAGTTTAACGTGGGATCCGAACCACGATGGAGGCCTGGAATTCCACAGTTCACAAGTTGTGATTAATACACGTCTTGTCAGAGGGGAAGGAAGGGCTTGGCAATCAGATAAATTTATACTGGGACAAAGGATTGAACCCCGGACCCCCAGCACAGAAGTCTGACACCTTACCCCTAGACTGCTAGATCACCTCACAATGTTATCAAACACGCGCTTTACAAATGGAAATTTATTTACTCTATATAATTATCAATTCAATTCATTGCTGCACTTATAAAAGTACGCCACCTATCCCTATCCTGAGCTAGTTCTATACAGTCCACCTCATTACACCCTATT
The DNA here is from genome assembly GCA_902151455.1 of Timema bartmani. Taxonomy (NCBI): domain Eukaryota; kingdom Metazoa; phylum Arthropoda; class Insecta; order Phasmatodea; family Timematidae; genus Timema; species Timema bartmani. The sequence continues at coordinate 98,210 of CABFWB010001514.1, forward strand.
ACAAATACCTGCTTCAACATCCTAACGCGACCTTTTCCAACCTAACTTAACCCTAGTGTCCAACCAGGAGTCTGTATAGTCCAACTATACAAGCAAAGATGATGAAAAGTTAACTGACTACAATATCATTCCATTAACTTGTGAGTTTAATAAATATGTCTGAGTATTTATGTATTTATAAAATATGGTTATTATTTAAAAATATACTTATTCATGATAAATACCTAAAAATGACTCAAATATGACGCAAACTAAGACAATATTACCTAACGATCCAGAATAACAAATAATGACCCCCTTCCCCCCAAAAAAACTGTTCGTAACAATGGCAATAGGAACAGAATGTATGTACACATGAACGTTGTCTGTGATGTACGCTAAAAAATTGGCATGTCATCAAAATCAGCTCCGTGGTAATAACGCTCGTATAGGACGTCGTGTCGTGGTTCCATTTTTTAAAGTTTGCGATAGAAGACATTGGAATTGAGACCAATGAAACTATTTCACCATGTTTTAAAAATAGTAAACCCATTGTAAAAATAATTTCCTTCAAATTAAAAACTCCTTTAAAAATGATAAAATTCTCGTTGTTGTCAAATGAAAGATGAAGAACACCAGACTAAGATACGTTTACTGTTTCAGGTGCTATCATATATATAATTTCCCGGTTAATCGAGTGTGAATAGAGAGCTTAAGGTGGAGATGTAATAAACATGATAAAAGGCAAGTGTTTTTGCGGTTTTCGCAGCAAAACCTTTTCGCGCCAAACTAAATAAAATATTGCTCCAGTAAAAAACGAGTTTAATTTTCTTCAAACGGTGATATCAACAGTTGGTGAATATCTGTCATGATCATGTTGACTTTATCTAACAAACTTTTTAAAATGAGAGAAAATTTGTCACTAAATTCCAAAACACCCTTGACCAATACTCAAGAAATTTTTAAGTCACCGTGTTTGAAAAATTAAATTCGTATTAGATAAATATTTTATTTATTTTGGACAAAAAAAGTTTCACCATAAAAACTGGAAAAACACTGGCCCTTTCTCGCGTCCCCTTCCACCCCAACTTAACCAACTTCTTTACATCCGCAACAAAAAGTATTTTAGAGACTTAAGGTGATTGGCCCTTTTTATTTGGTTTAGAAATGCATATCCGTGGGAACCAACAGTTATCTTCAAGAATTTTTTATTGACTTGCAATCTTCTTTTCGGAAACGGTTTGTCCAAGAATAGAAGCATGTTGATTAAGTTATACTTTTTATATACACACTTCCTCTATAATTTTAACAGTGGTCAAATATCGATAAAATTTAAGTTTTTAAATAGCAAACTGTCAGCTTCATAAGAAAAAATAAGACAATTTAACAATTAATAAACATCAATACACTATCTAAGAAGGGGTGTTGAAAATATTAACATAAAAATTTCACTCGTTCTCGAGAAAACTTACATTTCCAAACGTATGATTTTTCCGCAAGACCTGTCCGGTAGCTAGCGCCATCTACGGTTCCCGTGATCCATTTGTTCTTGTTGGCGCGGAAGGATGCTTCGGTTGGTTTTGAAGCCACGCCATACCTTTCAGCCTCCCGCCCACCATCCCACAAAATAGATTTTAGACTTGCAATCGACAGGGCCTTAACGAAACGTCCTGACATGAAAATCCTACCAGAGATACAAGTATCACAGGCCTTTATATAGTTTGCCAACTCATTATTATATAATCCTTGACCTTAACTGACTGTTAAAAGCTAATAGATAAATTCTCCTACTGACACTGTCACTTTTGACACATGAAAGACAGAGCTACCCTTTTTTTTAGAATTAATTAATCCCAATGAAATTTGAACGATTTCACACAAGCTGACTGGGAATTATTTCATCCTTTGTGGAATTAAAATATGTTCATCAATTGGGGAGTTAAAATAATTTTATTCCAGGAAAGTCGGCACTATTTAATCCTTTGGAGAACTATAGTGAGTTCATCTCAGAAGGAATTAAAACGATTTAATACTAGTCAACTAGTTAACGATTTAATACTACTATAATTATAACTAGTTCATCCTAAGGGAGTTAGAACGAGTTAATACAAGAAGAATTAGAACGAGCTATCCTAGGTGAATTATAACGATTTCATTCCTGGGAAATCAATACGAACTCATCCTAAGTGAATTAGAACGATCTCATCTTAGAAGAATTAGAACGAGTTTATCCTAGATGAATTAGAACGATATTATCCTAGGAGAATTATAACGAGTTTATCCTAGAAGAATTAGAACGTGCTATCCGAGGTGAATTATAACGAGTTCATCCCTGGGAAATTAATACGAACTCATCCAAGGTTAATTAGAACGAGCTCATCCTAGAAGAATTAGAACGAGTTTATCCTAGATTTATTAGAACAAGCTTATCCTAGGAGAATTAGAACGAGCTATCCTAAGTAAATTATGATGAGTTCATCCCTGGGAAATTATAACGAACTCATCCTAGGTGAATTAGAACGAGCTCATCCTAGGAGAATTAGAACAAGCTCATCCTAGGAAAATCAGAACGAGTTTATCCTAGGAGAATTAGAACGAGCTTTCCTAGGAGAGTTAGAACGAGCTTTCCTAGGAGAATTAGAACGAGCTCATCCTAGGAGAATTAGAACGAGCTCATCCTAGGAGAACTAAAACGAGCTATCCTAGTTGAATGAGAAAGATATAATTCCAGGGAAGTTAAGACTATCTAAGACTGAGAAAATTATAATTACTGTTCCCGGGTAACTTATTATAGATCTTTTCAGGCGAGTAATAATTTTCTCTCCATCTCTTATGTTATATTAAATAGCTTACAAGCAACACCTAATCAATTTATTTTGAGAACCAATTAATCTCGAACCCACTATACACAGACACACAAAAAATCGGCCAAGTTTTGTCAGGGTAGAATTATTCATCAATGCATCTAGGTCAGGTCGGGGGAGGGGGGTATCTAGCGACGAGACCACCCCTCTAGCTAGTGCATCGTATCGCGCGCGTCACATTTCACCGGGCTCGATGCGTTGCGGCAGAACTCTAGTCGGTATGACGTCAGACCTCCTCAAAGTGTCTCTGTCTCGCTCTTTCTTCGGCCCGATCTATTTTTACCGGCGCCTCTGCCGTGTTGTTTGCACAGCTCTGTGGAGTGGTTCAGTGGAGGAGATGGGAGGACTTTGTATCACGATACACATCAACACAATGGAGAGGGCACTCCGACCGGCTGGTTTGGTGCTTGCGGTGTATTGTGTCTGAGGTGTTGTCTAACTAGACATGGGTCTGAGGTGTTGTCTAACTAGACATGGGTCTGAAGTATTGTCTAACTAGACATGGGTCTGAAGTATTGTCTAACTAGAAATGGGTCTGAAGTATTGTCTAACTAGACATGGGTCTGATGTGATGTCAAACTAGACATGGGTCTGATGTAATGTCAAACTAGACATGGTTCTGATGTAATGTCAAACTAGACATGTGTCTGAGTTGATGTCTAACTAGACATGTGTCTGAGTTGATGTCTAACTAGACATGTGTCTGAGTTGATGTCTAACTAGACATGTGTCTGAGGTGTTGTATAACTAGACATGGGTGTGAGGTAATGTCTAACTAGACCTGGCGTGGGGTGTTGTCTGACTAGGCATGGGTCCGAGGTGTTGTCTAACTAGACATGGTTATGAGGTGTTGCCTAACTTAAGATTATGTAGATAAATGTCTTAAAGTTATAACTTTAATGACCATCTGAACGCATTAATACTAAAAGTTAGTTCCACACTTTCTTATAATTATAGCAAAAGATAGTAAAATTACCATAGATTAAGGTTAGGCCTGCTAGCTCAAGATAGGGATAGAGTGTAATAAGGTGGACTGGATAGAACTGGCTCAAGATAGAGATAGTGTGTAGTGAGGTGGACTTGATAGAACTAGCTCAAGATATAGTGTGTAATGAGGTGGACTTGATAGAATTAGATCATGATAGAGATAGGGTGTAATGAGGTGGACTTGATAGAATTAGCTCAAGATAGAGATAGGGTGTATTGAGGTGGACTAGATAGAATTAGCTCAAGATAGGGATAGGGTGTAAAGAGTTGGATGGATAGTACCAGCTAAAGATAGGGATGTGTGACGTACCTTTTTAAGAGCGGCAATGGACTTTCAAGTACCAATGAGTGTGTGAGTAAGTAAATAAGTAAGTAAGAATAAATATTAGTAAACATAGTGGCATGTAATGGCAGGGAGCAAAGTGATCGGAAATCCCTAGCCACTTTACATTACGAAGCAACGCACTAAAAAAAATTAGCAAAAACGTCGATAATGCGCTTTAGGCACGGGTCCCCTAGTTTTTTGGACCATTTGGTCCTGTCCAATTTAATAGAGTATCCAATTATGTATTTGGATTATCGAGTTGATGCCATCTTTTCATTAGTTACTAGCGCTTGAATGTCAGCGTGATGACTACAATAGGAAGAACTCGATGGGAAAATCTTTTTGTAAGTACAAACCTATTTATTTATGGTCAACATTGATGATATTTTAATGTAAGATTATGCCTGTGCCAAGCTTGGAAATTTCTAATCTGATTCCGAATATAGCTAAGATTCTTAATTTACTTTAATTTCCGAATCTTTATACATAAGATATTCGAATTCGATTTGAAATTTCAATAAGTGTCGGACTCCGATTTAATTTAAGGTTTAATTTTAATCTAAATGTTAAACTTTGGAATAATTAACTATTAGGAGGATTTCAATTCAATTCGTTACTAAAATATAATCACTAGTTTTGTCGTAACATTTAAATTAAGACATTTGACTGTATTTTTATTTTACCCACTTAAGTGGACGGTCTGATGCATCACTCGTGGGTTAGACAGGCCTGCTGACGATAGGGAGATCAAGGTCATAGCCCCGGTCAGGTCAACTGAGGGTGGTATTTCCTAAATGGTTTTCCCCTATACTTTTACGTAAATGCAAGTGCATTACCTCTAAAATGCTCTCCTCGTCATTCCTGCCATACTAGAGTAAATTATTATCAGGTGCAGTGATAAAAAATTAGTGAGTAGATTTTGTTGATCCATTTTACGGCGTCATATATCTCGTAAAATAAACATTGGGTCGCGGATTTATTAAAAGATTTCAATCTACTCCAGTGCAAAAGTAGAAATGGTGCAAATTTTGGCCCGATATTCTCTTCAATATGAGCCTTGTTAAATTGCACCATCCCTCTAGTCACTAAAGTGGCACTAACTGGTAGCAAGAAATATTGTGACGTCAACCTTAATCATTATCATTATTGGTGTATTCTTAAAACAATCCGTGTGAAGAATTTACTTTTAAATTCAATGTTACTTTATTTAAAATATTTAATGGAAATGGTAGAAAAATACAAATGTTACCAAGCATTTTTCTAATAAGCTATATATTAAATTTCAATATGCATATTTTTGGGTGTTTTTCAAACAACAATATTAGTCATTTTAAAGTACTTATCTATATTTTTAGTTTATACTTTTCGTTACACTTATATTAGTATTAGTATTATTACTATTATTATTATTATTATTATTATTATTATTATTATTATTATTATCACCACGTCTTACTACCCGTTCGCTCTATACGCACTTAAGCTAATATGTAATGGTAGAGTGATTGTGAGATGAAATGGAGGACCTACAGCATAACGTGGAATCCGAACCACGGTGGAGGCCTGGAATTCCACACATTCACAAGTTGTGATTAATACACGTCTTGGAAGAGGTTAAGTAAGGGTTTGGCGATCAGATAAATTTGTGCCGGGACCGAGGATTGAGCCCCTAGAGCCGCAGCGCATAAGTCTTGACACCTTACCCCTAAACCACCAGCTTACCCATTATACTTATAAAATATTTATATAATCTTTAAAACTTTTTTAATATACCTAATCCCTATTAAAGGGACGTAGCTTCTATGTTGATTACAAAACCTATTTGGACCTAAAGAAGGATTCCACATCTTGTTGGTCTACAGTCCACACTATATATAGATTACAATTTGTGAATGTGTGTGATGTCAGGCCTCCCCCGTGGTTCGGATTCCACGTTAAACTTTAAGTCCTCTATTTCATCTCACAATCACCCTACCATTGCACATTAGCTTAAGTGCGTATAACCCGAATGGGTAGTAAGACGCGGTGCTAATAATAATAATGTTGAGGTGACACTTTCCCCCCTCCCCCACCAGTAAATGTTGGCACTATCTTATCCAACAGATGGTGACCCCTCAGTCTGCCATCTAGAATTATTGAAACCTTGACCTCAGGTTACTTGTTCGTTGATGTGTATTTATTAAACTGCACCATCATTTGCTTAGGAGTCGATTTGGAAAAAATAAACCATACTTTTATTAGAATAACTTTCTATTTTGAGGACCTCATATCTCTTTGGTTAGTGAGAGCTCACAGTCAGGCGTGCTAATAGCTCTCCTAAACCTTGACGTTAGCTCCGAATTCCCTGTGGTATTAAATGGCGGCGACGCCTGTGGTACATGGCGCTTGTTCAGTTAATTGGTTCGGTTAGGGCCGGTCCGGGGACGGGGATATATTCGGATTAGACGACGCGCGGATCTAGGGGACACGGGTGTACCCCAAGGGGGTATACAACCCAAGGAAGGGAAGTGGGGCATTCTAACCTCACCTTTATTCCCTTAACACGCTCCAACCGTCCCCTACCCCACAGTTGGAATTCACCCCGGTTCCAAAAAGAAAGAGTGACATAACAAATTGTATGATGTCTGCCGCCTTGGGTTTGGAGACAGAGAGAATCAGCGATGAAGGGGGAAGAGCAAGAAGATTGATAAGAGAACAGAGTGAAGAATAAAAAGAATACATAAAGCTGAGATGTCATAACTTTTTTGTTTTTCTTGGATACATTTCTCAAAGTACCAGATTCAGTGGTCGAAAAGGCGTCACTCTCACAACATACTGTATCACCGATGATGGGAAGATCGTGGTTCGAATCCTGGTCAGGTATACCGAGGGTTGTTTTTACTGAATTTTTTTTTTCTACACTCTCCTTCCACTCAAATATAGGTACAGTCCTTCTAAGCTCAAACAACTTTATGTCATCCTCGATGGTATTGGGGGTGAAGTGTTCGGCTCTGGACTCAATGTTAGTGGGTTCAAACCCATCCGGGGTCGACTAATTTTTCTTGAGCGATAAAAATCCGTAGCACGACTTCCTTCGGAGGTGAAGTAGAGCCGTCGGTCCCATGTCGATTGTGGCGTGTAAAAGAACCCTAAACGATTTGTAGAAATAGTTTTCCCGAAAAAAATTGGTAGGCCCTCTCAAGCTCGCTTATAGAAATTATCGTGTGCTGGTATAATCATTCTGTTCAGAAAGTGCACTTTAATAAATAAATAAATAAAATAAAAAACCTTCATCCTTGAACACGTTAGCTTAATTAGTACACACACATGTACTACCCAAACGAATAGCAAAAAGTGGTGTTAAATAATTAGATCCATGCTTCAAAATTTATGTTTTATCTATATTTATTTATATAAAAAGAACTAAAAGGTGAGTAAATATACAGAAACAAAACGGCCATCTTTAATATAATCAAGGTCACCTTAGCAGTTATGATGAGTACATTCAATACCGACACTGAAACAAAACTGAAACTAAACTAATAATGGATACATTGAAAAACTTCTCAATTATAATATTTTTCTTCGTTTATTGCTAAAAACTTTCAGTTACTAGATTAGAGATTTTTTGAATCGAGGTATTGAAAAATCGTGACTTCAAGATCAATTCTTCCTGTAGAATTGAAGATCAAAGAATAAAATTGAATGTTGGAATGCAGGAAACACAAAATAAGGGTAGCAATTTTGTACTTCTTATATCAAAATATTTAATAGGTTGAAGTAAATAAATTCATTCTCCAGTATAAACATGGAGTTTAATTTTTTTCACATGTTGATATCAACATTTGTTGAATATCTGTCTAGAGTGTCCTGGAATTTAGTGAAAACATTTTCTGTTCATTTAAAATGTTTCTCATCTAATTCCGCTATGCTCTTGACAAAGATTCAACAACTTTTTATATCAACATGTGAGGAAAATTAAACTCTTCTGTTTCTACTAGAGTAATATTTAATTCATTTTGGCCAAAAAATATTTTGCTATAAAAACTGCAAATACACTTCCATTAACTGGCGTTTTCTACATCCCCACCTTAGAATCTCTAATACTGTGTATCATAAATAATGGGAAGTGGGTACAAGAGTAAAAATAATAAGAAAAGAAGAGGTTTATAAATAAAAGAATTAGTGAAAGAAAAAAAATGTTAAATAACTTTTCGTACAGAAGAGAAGAAAATATGTAGTAAGAAGAGTAAGAAATACATATATATGTATTTCTTACTCTTATATATATATATATATATTAAGAGAGGAAGATGAAGAAAACATGTTTGAAAGAGAGAGGTAAAACTTCTAGGGAAAGAATAGAGCCAGCTTTGAGCAGTGTTTCACAACCGAGGTTTGCTAATGAAGGTCTGTGAATAAATTCTTAATTAGAAGTTACAGAGGGTGTCACAAAATAGATCAAGACCTATTGGAAGAGGCTGCCATTTTGGTTTAAATAAGGCTTATGTTATTACTTTGTTGTAAGATGCGTAGCAGACAAGTGCAAAATTAATCATGTATTGTAACAGGCACCGTGTACATAATACGCTCGTAGCGGTAGAAACTTGCAGCACAAAATTCAAGGCCATTGATAAAACACAAGGTTTAATTAGTGTTGTTTATTAATGTTACATACAAAACCAAACAAGAAGTTAAATACGGGGAATGGGGGTAAGATTCTTTTATTCTAGTATACAGGGTGGTTCTTATTTTTATACAATAATTAGTTACAGTGTAATCTAAACTCAAAAAGAAAAAAAAATATCATAATAAAAATTGCTGGAACTGTTATCGTTATCGAAATATGGTAACATTGCTGGGTAGCCTTTCACATACGTCATTCAGCGTGCCGGAGACTTGGAATGTTACAATCAGTTACTTGCTGTGATTCAAAGCTACCAGTAATATGGGGGACACAAAACTAAACTGACCGATTTGATTCTGATTTACGATTAAGAATGGTGGAACTCCACTGCCGCTGCTTGTACGTATTCTGCACGTTTTGCTGTCAGACGACACCCAAATCCAATGATATTTGTTGCATTGACTCGTTGGCCAACGCTGGTAGGCCGTGACGTCACAGGACTATTGCCATGGAAGAGGCAATTCTGCATTCTGTGGAACGCCCACTGGATTCAAGTACACTGCAATCAGCCACACGTCATCACCTGTCGCAGAAATCCATGTGGATAACAGTAAATTGTCAATTACTTTGCCCCTTCCATTTGCAATCTGTGCATCAGTTTAATCCAGCTCTCGATTAGGAATGCCATAGAACATTCCGTGAATGAATGCTTCACCACCACGCTACAATTCATCGGCAGTATACTCGTAATGGATGAAGCAACATTTACCAGAAATATCATTGTCAATCTCCGCAACTAGCACATTTGGTTAGACACAAATCCAAATACCACCCTGGAGTTCCATTCGCAATATCGCTTCTCCATCAACGTTTGGGTGGAATTTTTGGGTGATATTCCATTTGGGATGTATTGAATGCCTGGACGACTACGAGATGAAAACTACTTACACTTTCTGCAGCCCGCTATCCCTCAACTACTGGAGGATGATCCGCTGGTTGATCATGTGGCTGTTTCAGAATGGAGCCCCCTGCACATTACGACCGTGCAGTGAGACGCCATTTGGACGAATAAAATTATCACCGGTGATGGTTTGGACGCAACGAGCCTGTTGCATTTCCGGCACACACGACCTCTAGATCTAATACCTTTCAATTTATGGGTGTGGGGGCTACATGAAGGGAATTGTGGACTTCCAACAGCACAACATAAGAGAACATCTGTGGAATGCAAATGTTTTATCTGGAAATACTATCCAGGATATGCCTCATATCTTACAACAAACACGACAGTCATGGTGTAGGAGAGATGAGTTGTGTTGCGAGTGCAATGGTGGGCACCTCGAACATCTCCTGTTAAGCGTGTAAAGCCTCGTACACGCCGGCGAGCGGGATGGCGAACCAAATGCCGAACTGTGCAAAGTTCTGCGACATTCCAGAGAGCCTGCAAACAAAGCCGCGAGCATTTCCCCCGATCCTACCAATGTCGGTATTTCGACGAACCAGCAAAGAGAGGTGCGCGGACGTGTTTCAAAAGTGTGGACGGGTAAGCGCAACATTTCGACGAACATAGATTTTTCTTCAACCTAGAGATGATGTATGTTTCATTGAGTACTGTTTCTAGAATTTAAAAAGGTAAATCTGAAACGTAAATATCTTCAGACAGGGGTGGTGGAACCGTAGGGTGGGTCGGTGGGTGTCCATAATTCTAAAAAAGTGATTATTTATTTTATAAAATCTAATAAAAAGTAATTACAATTTTAAAATATGTATTAAACAAGAGTAGTTGATAGACCATAATATTAATAAAAGAATAAATTTCTGCACAGATGTATTATTTTTTTTTACTTTGCTTCTTCAAGGCGAGATGGATGCAAACATATAATGAGGCTGCCGATTCTTTTTGATACGATACTAATGGGAAAACAGCGAACTGAACACCTCCATCACCTGTCGGTGTTTGCCGCGCAGTTTGGTGTTCGGTTCGCCGTTCCGCTCGCCGGTGTGTACTCGGCTTTATGTTCCACTAGCCAGGTCAATAAAGGACACTACGACTAAACTATAGTTTCTCACTCTCTCTATCTATCTCTCTGTCTATCTATCTCTCTGTCTATTTATCTCTCTGTCTATCTATCTATCTATCTACTATCTATTTCTCTCTAGGTTCTGAACCACGATGAGGGGACTGGTATTACACACATTCACAAAGCGTGAAAGCACACACTTTGCCAAAAGGGGAAGGAAGGGTTGGGTAATCAAATAGATCTGTGCCGGGAACAGGGAATTGAGCCCCGGACCCCTAACACATGTCTGACATCTTACCCCTTAGACCGCCAGGTCATTCATAACGTAATTTATTTGAAAACATATTTTGTTTTCTTGATTAGCATCATCATCAACTGTTTACAGCCTGTGGCCGGGTTAGTTTAGTGAAATGTCTCCATCTCCCTCTATGCTTCCCCCGGTCTTCTCCTATCACTTGCACACTTTCTGTTATCAGCTTTTCCCATTTACTTCTTGGCCTCACTTGTGGTCTTTTTTATTAAGTACTTCATTTATATAACTACCCGCCTCGGTGGCGTAGTTGGCTAACGCGTTAGTCGTGTTGAGCTCGACTGCCGAGGACGGGGAGATTGAGGTTCGAATCTCGGTCGGGTGAACTGGGGGTGGTTTTTCCTAAATGGTTTTCCACTCTCTCTCTCTCTCCACGCAAATGCGGGTTCACTTCCTCTAAATTTAACCTTCCCAATTACTAATCTATTAGAGTAATTAGTACTTAAGCGTATAAACCGAACGGGTAGTAAGACGCGGTGCTAAAATGAAATTAAATTAAATTAAAATTTATATAATTTATTTTTAAAAAAACTGTCACGTTTCAGGAGTTTATGGGTGTCTAGTGACAGGTATAGTGGTATCCTACTCTTATTTCATTTGGATCTGAACAAACAAATTAGTAGAAATAAACAAGATTTGTAGAAAGAATCAGAGTCAGACACACAAATCCACGAGATAAAACTTACCTCTCTTTTATTTTATTTAGCACTGCGACTTACTATCGGTTCGGGTTATACGCTTATGCACTAATTACGCTAATGTGTTTAGGGACGAGGAAGGTTATATTTATAATAAATATACCCGCATTTGTATGGAGAGAGAGTGAAAAACTATTTTGGATAAACCCCTCTCAATACACCCAACCGATATTTGAACCTCGATTTCCCCATCATCGGCAGTCTAGTCTACTGCTAGAGTATCGTGTTAGATCATGAAACCACCCAAAGTGGGTTTTCCTCTAGTTAAATGTCACGAAATAAACATCAACCCCTAACGTTGTTGAGCAATCAGCATTTAGGGTTTCAATAACATTAATATTGTACACCGGGTTAATTAGGCCTCGATATTATTAATAGGCGAGGTTGTGTTTGCAAAACCGACAATAACTGGCCAGTATAATTTAAAGCGGGTATAAGGTTATTTACAAAATGCAAATACAATTTATTATACGACAGTATCCCATCGGGAATTTCTACATTGTCATACTGCATAACAAATTACAGTGAAACCCTGGTATTCCAAAAATCTGAATAATCCGAACAATATTAGTTTGTTTTATCCTCAGTTTTACAAAATAAGTTAAATGAAATGTATTTTTATTGTTTAAAAAAACTCAAAATTTAAAAGGGAGTTGTAAGAAGCTATGTTAATAAATTATAAATATTTCCACTTTGAAATCAACTTTGGGCCGGTCTTATGACTCCTGGATAAGTATTAATCTGGCCGATAATTTTTTTTTATCTGGTTGATAAGTTAAAAGTGCGTCTTATGACTGCCAGATAGAATGTATTTATCCATCACATTTTTATCGGGAGGTTTAAGTACCTGATAACTTTTATCTGAAAGTTAAAATTGGCGTTGCCATAGTGACGCGTTGTTTTTCATGAGGTTTCACCTATCAGAATCTGTTTTTAGGTTAAAATCTTGGTTCACATGTTTAGTAGGCGCAGACCAAGGCTCTAACTAAATATAAACCTAGAACATTTACTTTACACTTTTATAAAAAAAACTGACATGCTATTTGTAGAGTTATAAGAACAAATTATGTAAATGTGAGTACAATAAATGAAATTTTGTAAACGTTGTACCAAACTATCGCCCACATTTTGGCAGACACCGAAATTAAAACTTGCAAGACAACTTCTGAGCCCAGATGACTCCATCTGTGTACTCTCACTCGTTTAGCCGCCATTATTTAGCAAATTTTGAGCGCTGTAGCCACTAGCCAGGTTGTAGCGGTAGCATAAGAATTTATGCGCATGCGCGCCCCAGTAAAAACAGTACCAACCTTGCGTTTTCTGCAAAAAAAAATTATCCTAAATTATCCTACAGATCTGGCAGATAAATTCAGTTCATAACACGCGTAAAATATTAAAGTGTCTGATAATCTGTATCTGGTTTCTAACTTTAACCTCCCGATAGCAATATATATCTATAAGTTAAAAGAATGTAAATTTTATCATATTTATTCAACTGTAATTTAAAAATTGGTGAATTTACTATGTACAAAACCTTTTCGTATTCTCCCGTTTAGTCCGAATGTTTGCTAATCCAAACAAGCTTCGGTCCCCATGTAGTTTGGATTAAAGAAGTTCTGCTATAATTTTAAAGAGTTGTCGAAAATCGTCACAATGTTATCAATAATCAAACAATTTCTAACCTAGGAATGTATAATATTGATTAATCAGTGAATCTATAGGTGCAATTATGAGAGGATTCTCAATGATATTAAAAAAGTTTCAATTTTATTTATGTTAAACAATGCATAAATACGAGGTTTAATCTAAATCGTTAAGGTGGATTTCGAGAAAATAGATGCAATCCCTTTTTGCCTCTGAGTAAACTACCATTAATTTTATAGTTGGATATATAATTCAAAAAAACAACCTCGGGGGACCTTATGAAAACCCTAGATACCAAGTTTTAGACCAATCCGTAAAATGGTTTCGTCTCTATTCCGAGATACAGACAGATATACTGAATCAGAAAAACAACATTTTAAGATTCAGGGTCCACGAAATGTCAATATTTATCAAAAAAATCTTGAGGTTTTTTTAATATCACAATACCTTTCTCTCTTCAAGATTTCGAGTGAGTTTAAAAAATGGTTGAAATCTCTTTTTTTTTAATTGTCTTTGAGCTGTAGATTTGTACAAAAATTACAAAACCTCCGAGCAGCAGCTGTGTCACTGACTGGTCTTTGATGAGGATAATAAAAATACAATATTAATGATACTTTAAGGAAAGAAGAAGTGGAACCTGCTTCGGTGGCCGCATGGTCTAAGGCCTAACTTTCACGTTAGACTATCGATGAAAGGGAAGATCGAGGTTAGAATCTCAGTTAGGGTTGTGTGTTTTTTATTTCGATCCTCCACGTGTCATTCAGCTGTCACAGCCCACTTAATGAACAAGGACGGAGATAGGACTAAGAGAGAAGATAAGTGACAAAGTTCTCCGGCCGCTTGATTGTATTTCACTATTACTTAAAATAATATTCTTAAGACCCTTGGCCCTGTCGAGTGCAAGCCTAAAACCTATTATGTGGGAAGGTGGGTGGGAGGGTGAAAGGCGTGGCGTGGCTTCACAACCGACCAAACTATCCTTCCGCGCCAACAAGAACAGATGGATCATGGACAGGTTTTACGGAAAAATCATACGTTTGGAAATATCAGTTTTCTCGAGAACGAGTGAAATTTTTATGTAAATATTTTCAACACACCTTCTAAGATAATGTATCGATGTTTATTAATTGTTACATTTTCTTATTTTTTGTTATGAAGCCAGCAGTTTTCTATCGAAAAAATGTAAATACTATCTATATTTGATCACTGTTAAAATTATAGAGGAGGTGTGTATATAAAAAGTATAATTTAATCAACATGCTTCTATTCTTGAACAAACCGTTTCTGAAAAGAAAATTGCAAAATAATAAAAATTATTGAAGATAATCGTTTGTTACAACAGCTCTGCATTTCCACGCCAAATCAAAAGGGACAATCACCTCAAGTCAACAACCCAAGGTTGGCTTGTATCCAATCGGCACGAGGCTTGCACTCGTCCCTTCAGCAGGTCAGTGCTGCCCGCACCATCTGGTAAAATTTTCATGGTGTTCTAGGAGAGTCCAAAAAGTGTGAAGGGTTTCTAGTTGCCTTCCTCCCTAAAATTATAAGAACGAGCGTGAAATTATCTACATATTTTACTGGAAAAAGTATTTCACATACTTTCCAGGGTTCTTTTACATGCCACAATCGACATAGGACCGACAGATTTACTTCCCTTCCAAAGGAAGTTGTGCTACGGATTTTTATTGCTGGAAAAAAAATTCGTCGACCCTGGCTGGGTTTGAACCGACGAAAGAGTCTTGAGTCGAGCACTTTAACCCAAGACAACCGATGGTCAACTCTGGTTAGAATATGTGTGTGTATATATATATATATATATAAGGCCTATATATATATAACCAATTAGTTAGGCTATCAATCA
The DNA here is from genome assembly GCA_902151455.1 of Timema bartmani. Classification (NCBI taxonomy): domain Eukaryota; kingdom Metazoa; phylum Arthropoda; class Insecta; order Phasmatodea; family Timematidae; genus Timema; species Timema bartmani. Next base: position 113,505 of record CABFWB010001514.1, read on the forward strand.
TTTGATTTATTTAAAATATCATTTAAGGAAAATTAAAATACTTTGTGTTTTATTTTCAATTTCTAATGATATTTTTTTTTTAATAATTCAAACCATGAGTGAACACCACTCTCCC
>CABFWB010001514.1:134313-146317 GCA_902151455.1 Timema bartmani
CAGTGGAGCGTCGTTAATCCGGATCGATCGGGACCGGGACCCATCCGGATTACTGAATTGTCCGGATTTTCAAATGTGCTTTCAATAACTGTATACATACGTAATGTATTGACTAGAGGATACATGACGCTCGGGAGTCTACTGTATTGCAAAATAGAGGCTGAAAGGTTCGAAAAATACAGTACACAAAATATCTTAATAAAGTATATTGAATAAGAACATGTACATTATATAATTTAGATTAGTAAATCTACAATACTTTTTAGAAAAAAAAAGAATCTACAGTAGTTAATGGAAACTTACTGGGTAAAAAAGTTCTTAATTGTTTTTTGTACAAGACTTGACCTGCTCTAACCGCCGATCCGGATTTGCGACGCTCCGGATTTTTGGCGTCCGGATTTCCGACGCTCTACTGTACGTACAACCTGAACAGGTAATTGGATTTAGTGACTAAAAAAACTTCTGCTGCGCTCAACTGACACAGATTTTTCAACAATGTGTTTTTAGTTTGGATGGAAATAGAAGGTTTGATTTTGGAGCTTGGCGTGTGAATTGAAGATTTTTTTTCTAAATGGTTTTTCACTCACCCTCGATGCAAATTTAGATACATTTTATCTCAATTCTACTATCCTCACCCTTTTATTAAGATATGGAACACAGGTACAATCGGTTTATTCTGAAAAGTACAAAACATGCTATGTACGTCTCCACTATGGCATAGCTTATAAATAGTTGGTACAGTGTAATCCATCAAGGAAAGACTGCAGGATTTCAGGGTAGATTAGTTGTTGATCTAAAAGGGAAAAATTTAAATCAAGTCTTTTAGGGCTATTCTCTTATCTTCCCTTTCAAACATATTCATTTATTTGTTAGTTTTAACCTTATTTATTTTGTGCATCTTTTAGAAATAAGTAAAACTACCGACTTTTCTTAAATAAACCTAGTTCAGACTAAACTATTTCTGCAAATGAGTACTTTTGTTTTACTATCGTTTGTTTAAATACCACCAAAACCTGAAAACGGAAATTTTAGCCGAAAACCTTCACTAATTTCTCTTGAGCAATTTAATCTTTTATATTTTGACTGGTAAGACCTTCCGTTTGGGAAGTGGCCAAAATAATATTTCATTTGAGGATAAAGATTCAGACAACCAACATCTGCCACTTTGGTACCTAATTGGTAATCCTAGCAATGTGTTTTGAGTCCATTTAACAATTATACTTCTAATGTCGAGAGTATCATGGTTTTAATCGTGTCTTGATAGCGTCTGGGATAGATGTTCACATGTGGTCTACCAATGTGAGTTTAATTTCCCTTCCATACACTTATTACGGTATAATTCCTTTAAACTTGAGATATTCTACATATTTATATCTAACTCGTGTGGTTTCAAACATCGAATATAGTCTACATGTCACTCGTAAACCTTCTAAATATCCCATTTACATCTTCCTATCACTGTTAAATACTCTAAACATTCCATCTTCATCATCATATCATTCGTAAACATTTCAAGCATGCCATCTACATCTTCATTTACTCGTAAACGTTATAAACATCCCATCTTTATCTCAATCGTAAACCTTATAAAAATCCTATCTACATCTTCATCTCACTCCTAAATGTTCCAAACATCCCGTATACATATTCACTTCACTCCTAAATGTTTTAAGTATCCTAACTTCATTTTTAATCTCACTCGTAAATGACTAAATATATAGTCTGCATCTTCATCTCCATAAACGTTCTAAGCATCCTAGATTCATCTTTATCTTTATCATAAAGGTTCTAAATATATAATTATACTCTGCATATTCATCTCCGTAAACGTTCTAAAGATCCTCTTTACATCTTCATCTCAATCCTAAACGTTCTAAAGATCCTCTTTACATCTTCATCTCAATCCTGAATATTATAAACATCATCTTTACATATTCACCTCATTCCTAAATATTCTAAACATCATCTTTACATATTCACCTCAATTCCTAAATATTCTAAACATCCCATCTATATTGAAGGTCACTTGTACACACCATACGCAACCAGCCTCGACCATATCACTCCTCTATGTAAATGATTATTTTTGCTTTATGCCTTAGACCAGCGGTTCACAACCGGGGGTACGTGAAAGGCCCTTAAGGGGTACGCGAAAAGAAAACGGTAATGGCGGCCACCAGCTTAAAAAAAGAACAAAATTTTTTTTAAAAGATGAAAAAAATTAAAAAGTAGGTAGAGGTTTTTACTAATATTGTCAGTTGTAATATTGGCCTCCTTATTAATAAAAATAATCTTCGATGAAGTAGGGGTTGAGTCCACTGGAAGGATCGGCCTTCCCTCCTTTCGCCCGCGCTAAACCCCTTGCCTACATCCCTCCGCTTAGGATTGGCGCTCTTTTTCCTCGCGGCTCACCCTTCCTCTTTGTTTTAGATTTGATTGTTGACGCGTGCCGAGCTGTGCATAAAAACAAAGAATTAATTAATTCGTGTTGTGTTGTGTTTAACTATTTGCTGTGGGTGTTTGTATTGAGTCGTGTGCGTGTTATTCCTACAATCCTACGTCAGTTTTTCTACCAACTACCTACTAATCACGTGATTTACGCTTTGGATTAGTGGCTAAAAACTGGATCTATGCTGAAGTTAACTGTAACACCAAATTAATTACCATTCACATCATCTGATACTGATTGGACCAACGATACGACACCCCAACAGGTACAAGAACCAGTGCCAGAGCAGATGGAATAATAAACAAGAAAAGAAGGTATTTGGACAGCTACATTAATTACGGGTTTTCATGTATAGGAGAAGAGGACTGCCCTAAGTCTCTCTGTTTTTTATGTATGGAAGTATTAAGCAAAGGTTCAATGAAGCCTTCTTTGCTCACACGTCATTTACGTACCAAACATCCCTAGCATAAAGATAAAGATGACACGTTTTTTCGACAGTTGAAACTTCAGAGATCTGTAAACGTGAAAACATATTTTGAATCTGCCAAAAGTGATTCTGTCAAAGCTACTGAGACCTCCTACTACATTAGCTATCGTATTGCGAGACGAGGTAAAAACCACACCATTGGTGAACATTAAATTTTACCGAGCCTCGAAGATGCTGTCATAATAACACAGTGTCTCTAAGAATACGGGATAGGTCAGATAATGTTGAGAGCACAGTCATAAATCACGTCAAAGTTTGTGAATATTTTTCTATCCAATTCAACGAAAGTACCGACTTTGCGCAATATTCTGGGATATTTGTAATTTCTAAGTACTTGAAAGACTTAGAATTCGAAGAGAATCTCATTATTTGTCACCCATTGAAGGTTCGTACGACTGGTAAAGACGTATTTGAAGCAATTGATCATTATTTTGAGGAAAAAGGAATTCAATGGTCAAAATGCGTTGGGCTCACCACAGATGGAGGAAAATCCATGGAAGGTTCCTACTCAAGCTTTCGTACACGCGTGGAAAAAGTTGCCCCCAAAATGAAATGGACGCAATGCTGTATTCACAGACTGAGCCTCGCATCGAAACCTTTGCCTCCAGATTTGCAAAAGTTATTGATGAAGCGGTCAAAGTTGTCAACTTTATCAAGGCGAATCCTACCAACTCCAGGTTGTTTAAATTGATGTGTGAAGACATGGATATCCTTCACAACACTTTGCTTTTGCACACCGAAAGTAGGTGATTGTCCCGGGGTAAAGTCCTAACGTGGCTTTTCGAACTTCGACACGAGGTAGCCCTTTAAAATCCTCGTTTGAAAAATATTTTTTAGAGCCGGAAATGGGTGAGTGGTGGATATCTAACACTTTCAAAGAAGATTATTTTGAACCGGCTTCATTTCAGATTCCTGAAAAGGAGAAGTTTCTAGAGCTTGCATTAGACAACACTCTGAAGAACCTCTTCAATGGTGGAATGGTGAGTCTAGACAGTTTTTAGGCTCGTCGCGGTGACAGTGAACTTTCTAGAAAAGCCATAATGTTTTTGTTGCCGTTTTCTAGCACGAAGCTTGTTGAACGAGCGTTTTCTTTGTGTACTTATATAAAAATTGAATATAGAAGCAAATTAGACACAGCTCCGGATTTGAGATTGTATTTATCCTCTTTTGAGCATAATTTTTCAAAACTTTGTTATTCAATAAAGTCCCAAGTATCACATTAGTTTTTCTTTTTTCCAATCTTTGTGTTAATTTGATTGCTTACTTCAAAATAAAATAAAATATATCGTGAAAAAATAGACCCTTTATTTTAATTCAACATATACCTTTTTTTGAAGAAGTTTTCGGAATCTGTAATGGGTGAAACAGATTGGGGAGGGGGGGCCTGGAGCATTTGGGGTCGGGGGTGCGCGGAAAGGAACCGAGCCAGCTGGGGATACGCAGACTGAAAAAGGTTGGAAACCACTGCCTTAGATTATCTAGCCCTTCCTAAGGCCATATTCAAGAACGAGAGTGAAGTGATGTTGCTTGGTACGTATGTGCATAAGGTATAATGGCAAGCAAATAAATACCTCACTAACCCTTCACTTTTACTCGCTCTCATTCTTGAATGCGGTCTCTAGAGACGCTGGTTCCTATGTGAGTCTCGAGCCAGAAATTCATTTACACTTGGTGCACCATACGCGGGCTTTTACACATTTAAACAATCTAATGGGGCAGGGAATAGGAAGTTACAACCTAGAGGAAATGTCCTTGCATTTACATATAAGGAAAGCGGGATTTTATTTTGTGTGAAAATTACCCCTAGTATACTCGGTTGAGACTTGAACCCAAACCTTGAGCCATCAACCGATCGGACTAGATGAGTCTGGAATTTGGTCCAAGTGCTCACTGATGTGGGTGAAAACTATTTATTATAGATTTGATTCGATCGGGTATTTAAACACGTACTTATCAGAAAAAGGGAAAAGACAATATAGAAAACTGAACGAGTTTATAAGGTTGACCTGCAGGTCCAGGGAAAAGTGGATGGAGAAACGGTGTGAAGAGGTGGAAGAGCTGGAAAAAAAGGGAAAATGGAAAAAATGTCTAGAACAACTAAGAGTTTGACGATAAAAGACAAAGGAAAATAAGCAAGAAAGGCATACTAAGCAAGAAGGGAAGGATAAAATTATGTTCAGAAGAAAACAAGGACGTATGGATGCGATACATGCGATACATGAGGATTATGAAGAACCGATTTTGTAATATGAGCTGGAATGTGACGAGGTGGTCCGAAGAGTTGTGGGACTTGATGGGTGGTATTGTAAGAGTGGGAAAGAAATTTGTAATAAAGGTAAACATAGGTAAGACGAAAGTGGGGAGAGATGTAAAGGAAGAAGGCAATGTTAATATATTGATTGAAGAGAAGAAACCAGTACAAGAAAGTTGGTTCAAATATTTGGGAATTCTGGTGACTTGGAATGGAAACTTTACGGAGGAAGTTAAAAATTAGCCATAGGGAAGGTAGCTCGGGGAGGATTTATAAACGGCTGGAAGAATCCCGATTGAGCTAAGAAAGAATTTTGCAAAGTGTTTGGTGCGGAGTGTGGGGATGTATGGATTTGAGACGTGAACAATCAGAAAGAGGCAGCAAGAGCGTTTGGAGGATTTTGAAATTGGTTGAGAAGACGATCAGAGAAGGTGAAATGTATGGACAGGGTGAGGAATCAGATTAAAGTTTGAAGCGCTAACTGATACAAAAAAGGAATAAGGGCCAGTTTCATAGTCAGATTTAGTACGCCTACAATTATTCTAATCCTTTCAATTATTATAATATTACTGATTAAATTGTACGCCTATAATTATTCTAATCCTTTCAATTATTATAATATTATTGATTAAATTCATGAATATTCAAATTAACCTTAACAATTTATCAACAATAATAATTATTTCAACTTTAATGGCAAAGAGAGGTATTGCCCCTCTACATTTTTGATTCCCAAGAGTAATAGAAGGTTTAACTTGAATAAACTGTCTCGACTCGATACTAAATACAGGACGACAGTTTCGCATATGAAACTGGCACATTCCATTCAATCTCAGGTAGGTGACGTCTTGTATTTAGTATAGCGCCGCACTTGAGGCGTACTAAATCTGACTATGAAACTGGCCCTAAGTTACAAAAGGATAAAATAAGACGCTCAGGCCCGAGGAAAAATAAATTTGTGTAGTTGTTACCTGTCTCAGGACAGATTCTCAGAAGATTTACTTACTGAACTCCAAACTACTTGTGTTCTTGTTGCAAATTATTTACAATCTTCCACGAGGATTCAAACAAGAGATTCCTAGCGAAATTTTCTAAGTAGTAGTAGTTAGAGCAGTGGTGAAGTCTACCAACGCCCTGTTTATCTTGACCACAAGAAGGCTGAGGCCTTCATACAAGGATTCAAAAACAAAATATCTAGGGGGGGGGGGATATTAATTATGGCTGTAGGAAGACCGGTGGGGAAGTTGACCAAAGCCTTAGCTCTCTTGACCGCGAAAGAGCTGAGGATGAACAAGTTTTTTTTAGAGTTATTCAATTTACTACTGCGATGTAGAACCTATACAGAGACTCAGTAATGCCAACATTTACTGCACTGGATCGTTAATTGTAGGCAGGAAACCTCCCCAACAGCCTGTCTAATCCTCACTAAATAATGCATGACCAAGACCATAGCCCTTGTTATGGCCGTTTGGTTTGGGGGTACAACTCATGGGTTATTCATGGGGTAGCTTATATTTGACTGTGGAACATTATTATTAGTCCGTGGTTGTTTTCATTATAAGTGCGCTTGCGGCATTTTACTTTCTAGCAACCGCTCGGGTATAGAAAGTATTGAAATCGTCAGAAACAAAAAAACTGTGCTTGAGATTTTGATAAATGACGACAAAGAGGTTTTTGTGATTTCCAATTTCTGTATCTCATACAAGAAACCATTTTACGGAGCGAGCCAATACTTGGTATCTGGGGTTTCCATATTGTTCCCCGAGGAGTTTTTGGAATTAAATATCCAGCCCTAAAGTTAAGGGTAGTTTACTAAAGGACAAAAAGAGAGAAAAAAATATTTGCTCAACATTAACTCCAAGGATTTTAATTAAAATTTGTATCTACAATATAAAAGTTCTCATTTTCCCAATAAAATTATTTTGAGGGTTCTTTACACTATTGGAGATTTCCAATTTTGACCATATATCCACAACTATTTTAGATAAGAAAAAACTTATCATTCTGAAGTTGTAGTACTATTAAATACAAAATTCTTATACTTGAAATATATTTGTGTAAAACTGACAGTTTCTTGGCTTTAAGAAAACAAATATATTTTTGCAGTCAAGTTTTTAAAAGTTGATTGTTATTATCTTTGGTGGACTGAGACGTTCCTGTCTTTTCAATGTTTCTCTAACAATGAATATTATTTGATGTATGCTCTTTGGTGGAGTGTTTCTGCAACATTGTTTATTTTGAGATAAAAGAGCAAATATGGGCAGTGTGTACCGTACCATTTATTTATAAATTGTTTGACTTGCTTTACTTTGATGGGTATTTATTGGCCTAATTCATGGCTCACGTATTATTTTGTTATTACCTACTAAGATGAAATAATTAATTTAGATATTAAAAAGGCGTTTTCCGAAATTCCTTTCATTCACCCCTTTTGTGACCCAGTCGTCAATATTTTGTTTTCGTTCTAGAACTTCTAGGTAATAATAATTCTTTAAAAAATTGGGAAAGATATTTGTTGATGATAAAATGATAGATATAAATAATTCAATTAAAATAAGAAGAAAAATAATCACAAATTAAATGTTGATGAAGAAATTTGAAAATACATCATAATGAGTGTATATTTTTGGATGGCTTAGTTTGTTTTGTTTTTTTAAATGGTTACAGAAAACATGCTAAATCAGAATATGGTGGAGAGTAAATGTATGGCATAATCGAGAATTTTACGGTTCTATTATATAATAAAATATTTAGAAAGAAGGTGATCATGATTATTGATTGACTAGGAGGGGATATTTCGAACTGGTGATGTTGCGATTAAATAATAAAGGGTGTGAATAGAAAGAAATTGCGTGAAAGACAATCTAGCAATGGTAATGGTGGAGGAAGAGAATTAAAATTTATATGTCATAAATTATATATAAGTAAGATGACTTTTTTAAATACTGTTTTAAGTAAGGGTGTAGGATTAATATAGTTAGAGTACAAGATTACCTAAAGGGAAGCTTTAAACTATAATAACCATTTAAATATACTGTCCAAAAGAAGGCTGACAGTTTGACAATGAGGCAGCAAGATTACAATAAGCAGATAGATCTGGTAAGCATGAAGGTTGCTTGAATGTACTGTCCAAAAGAAGTCGGACATTTTGACAATGAGGCGACAAGATTACAATAAGCAGAGAGATCTGGTAAGCATGAAGGTTGCTTGAATATACTGTTCAAAAAAGGCTTGTAGTTTGAAAATGAGGGGACAAGATTACGTAAATTATAGAGAGCGCTTAGAACAAGGTGGATTGCTTGAATATACTGTCCCAAAGAATGCTGGGAGTTTGACAGTTTGAACATTAAGGTCATAAGATTACATAAAAGTAGAGAGAGCTTGGAACAAAGAGAGCTATTTAGATATACTCTCCTAATAAAAGCTGTGAAATTTCCAAAGAGAGATGTTAAGCTTTAATCGTCCATTACGTGGAAAGAACAGGATGATACTAAAAAAAGAAGGTCACGAGTGTTACCTCGGAGAGTTACAAGAGTAGGATGTAAAGATGAAACAAGAAAGGGTATGTGTTGAAAAAGAAAACGTTAGGAGAATATATATAAAGGGGATAGACTAAGTTAAAGTTTGAGGGCACGTTTCCTTTACGGAACCCACATCAAATACTGTAATAGAATAAAAAGTTTTTATGATTAATTAAATACTTATATTTGTTTAGATACGATTGGAAATTAAAGTATATTTGTCTTTTGCCTTGACCAAAAGCAAAGTGATACACTCTAAAAAAGAACTGTCTATTTTCTTTAGACACCTCGGGTAGAAAGTATTATGATCATCGAAAAAATCTAACTCGAGATTTCGATAAATGTCGACGTTTAATGACGCCCTGAAACCAAAAAAGTAGTTTTCGCAATGCAGTCTGTCTGTCTGTACCTCGGGCTGGAGCTGAAACTATTTTACCGATGGTGCTAAAACATTGTATCTAAAATTTTTATAAGGTCCTCCCGAGGGGTTTTTGGAATTAGATATCTAACTCTAAATTTTAAAGTAGGGGGAAAAAGAGAAAAACCTATTTTTTCTTAATTCACTTTAAAGATTTTACCTAAATTATATATATATATAGACACAGGCTATCACTAGAAACAAGATGGCAATTCTCATTTTCTCGTGAAATTGATTTTCTTGGTACTTTAAGTGGTAGACATTTTACAATTTTGATCATTTCTCCGTAACTATTAAGATACATAATAACGTATCCTTCTCTGTAAAGTTATAGTTCTATTAAAGATTTTTAAAAAATTGAAATATATTTTTATAAACCCAATAGTTTCCGCGCTATATACAATTATACATACTTTTTGATTCAGGTTTTGAAAATGAATTTGAGTCTTATGCTCTTTGTTGGGCAAATATGTTTATTTTATCTCAATTCTTCTGTAACAGTATTCCTAGTTCCTGATGCCATAGAATAACAGTTTACATTATTCCATTTATAATCCTTAGTGTAGTTTTTCTACAACAATGTATAAACTTCGTTTCACAAATCTTACAAGTGTCTAGTAAACCTCTTTTTTAAGATAACAGAGGGGGAAAAGTATCGCTGGTGCAACGTACCATTTATTTATTTATTTTATTTTAAAAGTTGTGTAATTTAAAATGTAAGGTTTTTTTAGTATTGAAATTGTGAGTTTTAGAAGTAACCAATATTGTGATGTACATTTTTAAAGATTAAGAAACAAAACTGGATAAATTTCAACACCCAATCAATGGAAAAGTGTATGTTGAAGAACCACTTTTGATAAGTGAAATAAACTTACGTCTATTGTGTGACATATCATATTCAGAATCACGGGAAAAGAGCAGTTTTATATTAATCTTGTAGCTTATTAGTTGTTTTAACAAAAATAATAGCATTTTTTTAAATTCTAGTGTTAATAAGATACAGATCAAACACGAACCTGGAAATGTTATTTGTAATTGTAGTAGAATGGACTGGCCAATAGAACCTTAACAATTTAGCTAAAACTTTTGTCGTTTGTGCTACACATATATTTATTAATTAAGCTCATATTTTAGGAGCTAGTATTGAATCCAATTAAAGTATATTCACATTTGCATAGATGGAGAGTGTAAAACTATTTATGAAAAATTTTCATAGCCGGAAATTGATCCCTGACCTTCACGTCATTGAATGTTCAGTTTATTGCGAGAGTGATGGCTTAGAGCTTTCAACCACAGAAGTTGCGTTAAAACTAATACTTCAAAACTTTGGTAGCACATGATGTTTCAAAATTGATCGGTTCCAATTAGCTTCAAAAGAAGATCATTTTGTTTGTAGAATCCTTGACAACACACTTTATCCAGGTCATGATGTTCGCTGAGCACTTCGTAAGTGTATTCTTCAAAGAAGCACGAGAAAGAAGGAATTGTTTCATTTTGAGTTGTTCTCTAATTTTAAAAAACTTTCCTCCTCAAAGGAACATGGAAGACTTACCACACAAGTGGTGTATATGGGAATATTGTCAATAAAGTTTGTGTACTTTCTAAACACAGTCATATCAGCTCTGGACTTATAGAAACAATAAAGCGCTTACATTTTAAATTCATCCGTGACAAAGATGGTTCAGATAATCAAAGATTATGGCAGTTGGATTAGGTAAAAACTTTCCTATACAAATGAATTACTAAAAATGAATACATTTATTTAAAACTCATAAGACATGTGAAACAAAACGATATACATGTTCGCATAAATATAATGGGAAAATATCATCAGAATTCTTTCAAAGAACATAAATTGAATAATATACCTTGTTAAAGAAACATTATTATTATTATTTTATTATTTAGCACCGCGTCTTACTATACGTTCGGGTTTTAAAGAAACATATTGAGATAAAAGGAATATAGTTGTTCACTAAACGTGCATAACAATCAACCCTCCATTTCACAGCCCTCCATTTAAATATGATATTTGCTTGTAGCTTGGAGACTATTGGTTTTATTAAATTATATTCCCATTAAAAGGTATTTTATTTTGATAAGTTCTACAACTTTGCAATTATAATTTATTTAGTCTCTCAAATAGTTTGGGATAAATGATCAAAATTGGGAAAATTCCCTAATATAAAGTAGCCTCAAAGAAATTTTGATGAGAAAATTAGAATGGTCATTTGGTTTATTATGATAAACAATGTACAGATACAAAATTTAATCAAAATTGTTAGAATTAATTTTAGGGTTAGATATTTAATTCCATAAACCCAACGGGGGAGACTTTATTAAAACCCCAAATACCAATAGGTAAAATAGTTACAGTTCTAGCTTGAGGTACAGACAGACGGAATTGTGAAAACAACTTTTTTAGTTTCATGGGATAATGCAACGTCAACATTTATCAAAATCTCTAGTTCGATGTTTTTGACGATCACAATCATTTATCTCCAAGGTGTCTAGTTAATGAAAATATATTATTCTATAAATTTCCTAATAATATCCCCAAAAAGAATAATAATTTTTTCAATAGTAGTATGGATTTTTTAAACTAATTAAAACACTATTTTTTACACTGAATTAAAGAATATAGTAACTAATAATAATCTAGAAATGTACTTAATTTTTTTTTCACAAATCCATCAGAATATATTAAACAAAGATTTTCCACGAATTTTCAACATCAAAATCAATAATTTTTATGATAATTATAATTAATTTAAACTATAATTATTTTATTTGTACTCAAACAAACCTAGTGTAAATATACCCTTATCAATTTGTTCGCGTACTGAAAATTGTGTAGGTGATTATGGGGGGGGGGGGG
>CABFWB010001515.1:0-17565 GCA_902151455.1 Timema bartmani
TAGATACTGACTGCCCGAGATAGATGATAAGGGGCTTAGGTTGTTCTAGTGAAAGAATAAGCCCGCGGGTTGGGTATAACTTTTTGTTAGAAATATAATTTTTACTTTCTTGCTATCTTACATGTAGATAAAGTATTGTGATCGTCAAAAAAATTGAACTCGATATTTTGATGAATCTCGACGTTTCATGACCACCCGAATCCGAAAAAGTTGTTTTTGAATTTCCGTCTGTCTGTCTGTACCTCCGACTAGAGCCTAAACTATTTACCGATCGGGCTGAAACTTGGTATATAGAGTTTTCAAAGGGTTGCCCCAAGGAGTTTTTGGGATTGATTATCTAACCCTAAAATTAAGGGTAGTTTACTGAAGGGCAAAACGAGAAAAAGTCGATTTTCTCAAAATCGGCTCTAACAATTTTGAATAAATTTCATTTATAACCTTTATAAATATTACAAACAAAATGGCTACCCTAAATATTTCAGCAAAATGACTTTTAGGACTCCGGTATGATGCGTAAATGCTCATATCTTTTTTTATCATATCTCCGAAATTATTTGAGAAATTGAATTACTTATTATTGCAGTTAGGTATATCTATTTATAATACAAATATTTTTATAAGAAACTTATTTTTATAAAACCAATGACTTTAAATCCATACGCAAATATATATATATAAACTTTTCGAACACTAAAGGTAAAGTATAGCGACCGTAGAAATAATATAACCCAAAATGTTGATAGATGTCGACGTCTCATTACCTCCCTAACCCTAAAAAGTGTTTTTTGCAATGCAGTCTGTCTGTCTGTATTTTTAACCCCAAAATAAAGAGTAGTTTAGTAAAAAGCGAAAAGAGAAAAAATTGATTTTCTCAAAATGGGCTATAATGATTTTGATTAAAATTCGTATCTAGGCGTTGATTAAGATTATAAATAATATGGATATTTTCATTTTCCCATGAAAATTACTTTTAGGGTACTTTACAGAAGCGGAAATTTCTGTATCTCCTAAACTATTTGAGATAATAAATAACTTATCATTGCAAAATTTTAGTACTATTAAAAATAAAAAAAACTTTTATATGAAGTATATTTTTATAAAACCAACAGTTTCTGAGATATTGGCAAATATATTAATACAATCTTTTGAGCTTTAGTTGTAAAGAGATACTACTTAATAATTCTGTAATGCCATAGAGTAATTACATATTATTAAGTCTCTCAAAAAGTTTGTTATTTTTCCTTTAACCTCTTAGGAGAAATGTTTGCACAGCAATGATCTATCTCCTTCATTTTAAACTCAATAGTCAATATTAACATTTTTTATTGGTCAAAATTTATAAATTAGGAATTGAATAGCAATGCGATGAGCTGAAGATGTGCAACACCTAATAAAATGTTAAAATTTTAGCCGGAAGTTGAAATTTTAATAAGAAGTGTTGACTCTTGTGGACCCAAAATCGATCTTTTTTATTTATACAAACATAAAAGTGAGGACATTAATTCTTTAAAAATTAGAAATATAAAATTTAACACTGGGACTCAAAAAAGTTTTACGTAGGTATAGAGCAATTTATGCTTATGTTTTTTAGTGTATATTATTTCGTTTCACATATATTATGAGTTTTGAGTGAATATCTGCATTTTTAAACAATAGAGCGAGGAAGTCCGTGTGGAGTTCCGTACCATTTATTTTCATATCTCTCCTCATTTATTTAATGGTGGGTATACATTTAGTAGTTGCGATTAGCTGCTTCGGTGGCCGAATGGTCTAAGACGTCACTCTCGCAATAGACTAGAGTCACTGGGCTGTCAATGGCAGAGAGATTGGGTTTCAAATTTCCGTCAGGTGATTCATAAATATTTTTCTACCCTCCCTCCACACAAGTGAGGGTAAACTTCCTCTAATTTCAACCTATCTCATCCCTAGCACATAAGTGTAATTAGTACATATGTGTTATACCCGGACGTGGGTTAAGACGTGGTGTTAAAAACAAACAAATCCTGGAGCTAACCTGTTTGTAAGGTGGACTGAATGGGGTGAGAGCTGAAAGGGGACAGTGTTGGTCACACGGCTATACTGCGTGACTCTGACCAAGTATAACCTAAACATGTTCCCTGAGGATGTCCAGTTCTATCCAGCTAAGTTCTGGTACCTTGAGTCTCATGGGTACCTCAAACAATGTACTGGCTGCGGCTGACAGGAACTCTGTAAGCAGGGCTTGGTACTAACAGACCCTATCTCTCCGGATCAGTGTTGGCACAGTGTGAGAACTTACCTGCCTCCTACTGTTCAAGTAGTTTTATTAAATACATTGTTTAGTTGGGACCTTGGCGTATACTGCTCAATGGATCATACAGGAGGAAAACAGTGAATATTAAGGGAAAACACCATCATTCGCTTGGGGAGAATATGAATGACCAATAAGGAATTCAAATCTACTTGTTCAGATTCAGGTGTGTACACCTACGACCACCACCCCAGTAGATTCATGGGAAGAGGCATCAGTTTTGACTGGTCTGCTTTACCGGTGACCGGCAAAGCTGGGGCTTGAATCTTGGCCGAGGGAACTAAGGTGATTTTATTTCCTAAATAGTTTCCCTCTTTCTAGCTAATATAATAAGGATACCTTTCCTCTGAACCTACCTTACCCATCCAAATATGTAAATGCGAGGGTAGCCCGAACGAGTAGTAAGATGCGTCAAATGGAAAATGAATGTCTAACTACTACCCCAACCCTACCACAATATACACTTCTGAACCTAGATTTGGCGTAGGGGAGGTTATGTTGATGTTCAACATTTGACTCTAAACTTTTATCAAACATAATTTCAGCTTGTTTTATTTTTAAAAAATAATTAAAAGAAGAACGGAACAGTAGCAAACAATTTTTATTTGATTTTTTTGTCAGAGCACGTTTATCTTTGTTCTGTGAAGCTGAGTTCGCGGCAGACAAAGAAAGAGGATCAGACGGTAAAACAAACAATATTTTCCAGCTCTAACTTCTCGTCATGGAACTCAGCTGGAGAGAGCTGGGGGGTGAAATGTTAAGTTGGGACTGTTTTCAGTGATAAGATGGGGAATAGTATTCTGTTTATAAATTCTCTAAAACTCGAAGAGTATTTTTATTTGGGGTATTTAACTTAACTTACACTTTCTGAACCGACTGGTTCTATCTTCATACAATTTACAAACTGAATTGATTCTATAGCAAATACAAAACCTTATTCCCCAGCAATCGATTCATCATTGTGGAAGGGGAAGCCCCAATTTCAACCATTATTTATTCTCCATTCATGGTGGTAGTCGAACCCAGAACCAAAGTTTGGTAGTCACTAATCAACTGAACCAAGGTACTGGACAGGAGGAGTCACTTATCAGACTAGATATAGTTTCGATGCAGTCATCATGAGCTCTTGAAATTGATAGGGTTAATATATTGGATATATATCTTGTGTTCGACTCCGGGCCAGTTAGTTTGAGTGCTGTGATTGTAGAGAACGCGAGTAAAGATAAGCGTTTTGGCGATTTGAATAGAAAAACATATTTTTAGCCAAAATAAATTAAAATATTCTCCAGTAGAAACATAAAACTTAATTTTCTTCATATGATGATATCAACAGTAGTTGAATATCTATCTAGTGTGTCCTAAAATTTAATGACAACTTTTTCTTTTCATTTAAAAAAGTTTCTCATAAAATGCTAATATGCTCAATTGCTCATGGTAGATATTAAAAAATTGTTTATTTCATCACTTGAAGAAAATTAAACTCCATGGGAGGTATGCAAGAACGTATAGTGAATGCTTAGTGGGCCGATAGTGTGGTCCAGAGCAAACTATCGCTCCACCTTTTAACCTATGATGACGTAAGCAAACCCACGCTAGTGTCAACAGAGCAATATTTTTTTTAAATTTTGGCCGAAAAAATAGTTTTATATAAAAACTGCAAAAAAACTGATCTTCATTCGCGTTCCTTACACTACCACCTTGAGGTTCAAACTACGCTGATTTCAATCCAAAGATGGGTTGAAATAATGTATTCTTTGTTTTTGGGTTTATTCAATGGATACATTGTTAGCAACCGGGCGGGGTTGCTTTTAATGTTATTTATTTGTGTGTACCACATCTTAGTACCTGCCCAGGCCATTATATAGCATTTATAATAACATTATCTAACTTTTCCCGAGGAGAGAATGGTAAAGCATTTAGTAAAACATCACCTTTATATGTCCATTCAGAATTCAAACCAGGACCTCCCAGGCACTAGCAATCCAGACTATTCTATACTGACATCTTTGTTCACGTGATCACACGTGTGGGCTGTTTTATTGTCAAATATGGTTGTTCTAGGTTAAACTCTTTACAAATTTGTATAACCTTGATTTTAAAAGAACACTGTATCAAAGTTAAATAAAAGTAAAATATTTTTAAAGTTAAAAAAATTTATATTTGTTAGATGTGAATTAATAAAAGGTTTTAGAGTGACAATAAAACCGGTAATAAATGCAACTATCACAATACCAAGAAGGGAATCTGTCCAACTCTTACTTAAGGATACATTGCTGTTTAACTCTTACTTAAGGATACATTGCTGTTCAACTCTTACTTAAGGATACATTGCTGTTCAACTCTTACTTAAGGATACATTGCTGTCCAACTCTTACTTAAGGATACATTGCTGTCCAACTCTTACTTAAGGATACATTGCTGTATCAACTCTTACTTAAGGATACATTGCTGTTCAACTCTTACTTAAGGATACATTGCTGAGAATCATTCGTTTATCTTTTTTACATTCCTCACGAACCTGTAACTTTGGCCAATGACTGCGTCCAAAGATGGCTGAGGCAGCTAAAATAAAATGCCTCTAAAGTTTACAATCTTCAAAAGGATTTGCTAATGAAAAGGCGAAAGAGATTACTTAATATTTTTGGAGTGAAAACTTGAAAGCCGCCAGGCGAAACTAAGCTACCACACAATGTAGGCCCCTGACAGATATCAGATGCGTTCAAAGGGAATATTAAAATTGTAATTAATAAACCTGACACAGGAGGGTGGTATGGATGGGGATGGGCGTGAAATAGGTGTATCACATGGATAGTCGCCAACCAACCAGGGAATATTTGCTTTGGCAGCTTTACTTCTTAACACTTATTATTTTTCTTACACATACCATCACACTTATAAATTCGGAGTATTGAAGAAACATAATTTGACTTTTTTACCGTCCCAGTCAGAAACTAATTTGCTGCCATAAGTTTAATATACATATGTAGGAAATGGACTACACTGAATCATCTCGGAGGGAAATTCATGGCTACTGTTGGGCAACAGCGTTGCCATTCTCTTGTTTTCCTGTGGTTTAGCTTCCCTTAAAAATATGAAAAGTTTCACAACGCTGCGCTGGTTAGTAAATGTTGCCAGTAGCTCCTTACCTCAGCACACAACCTTCTGACATAATTGAAAATTAGAAGATTTGGCAACAGTTAACAGAGATAGAGCGAAGATAAATAGTTTAACCATAAGGCCTGCAGTTCCCTCGGTGCTATCCAGTGTAATTGATAGTTCTGGGTATTTGTTGTTTCTTCATGGCTACATCAGCAGGCTGGGACTACCATAGCCATTGTCGCGCTATTAAAGCTGTCTATAGTCCATTTTATTTTGGGTTGTAGACCACTGGAGCTGATCTAAAAGATTTAATTAAATAGGTATCACCTCCAACCTTCGTGAGTTGGATTATTTAAATAGCTGTTGATTATACTATTAGTTTTTAACTCACCGCATCTTACTACCGGTTCTATCAATACGCATACACGATAGTTACTATAATGGGGTAGAGATGAGAAAGAAAACATTTTAGAGTTAATATACCCGCATTTGCATAGAAGTATAGTGGGAAACCAGGACAGTCAAATACGAGAGTGACACCTTAGACCAGGGGTTGGCAAAAGTGTTGATCGCGATTAACCGGTCAATCCCACAGAAATTTTCAATCGCTTGTGTAAAAAAACTACAGCATCACAAAAAGATAAGCATACCTCTCACTATTCCACTATGGTACAGCTTATAAGATAAGGCCATAGTGTAATCCGTCAAGGTAAGACTGCTGCCGTTCAGGGTAAACGTAATTTACATTTTATTTATTATATCTATTTTTTATAAAGGCAAAGGCGTAAGTATTGGAGGAAATATTGAATTTAAGGAAAAAATACAATATGTGTATAAAAAAAGAATTAAATGTTGAGTGGAGAAATGATAGGTGATCGCGGGACTTTTGATAACAGTTAAAGTTGATCGGAGTCCAAAAAAGGTTGCCAACCACTGCCCGAGACCATTCGGCCACTGAAGCTGGTTATAAGCGGTACTACACTCCATTCTAGTATCCCAGCAATGTTGATAACGATAACAGTATAACAGCAGACACGACTATGGCACTAGTCCCCACCAGATTAGTACGATCATGGCTGAGTTCCTGTTAATGCTTTGTTCAGTCGCGATTAGTGGGTAGAGTTATAACTAGAGCGACTGTAACTGAGGTGAGCCAGAGACTGGGGGAGGGGCGTGTGAGTCCACTCAGGGGACACCCTGTTGCCAGTGCAATAAGGTCATTAACAACCCATCGGCCCAAACTCCCTCCTAGTCTTAAGTGCTCATCTAGTAGTCTAGAGACTGTGTGGCTGCTGAGCTGAGAGAACAGGAATGGTCGCCTGAAAGATACGAAATATTATCATTCTAAATTAAAATTTAACCTTTTCCGGGACACGTAGGATAAACGTCAAACAACTCTAGTCTAGTTTTCTGTTGGAATGTAGGTTGGGGGTCAAATCCTGGTTGGGAGTATTTAAGCTCCCCCCCTCCTACTCACAAATGGTATACTATTCTATCTCCACTTAAACACGAGTACTATTCTTCTAAGTTTTATCTTCCTCATCTCTTTCCTATTAGTGCAAATAAAAGTGTGGGTATCATGGACGGGTAGTAAGACACGCTGTAATTTTCTTTTACCTTTTGTGAAAAATAAATTAACGTTTACATCGTGGAATTAAAATAGTCACTATTTTGTGAAAAATAAATTAACGTTTACATCGTGGAATTAAAATAGAGTCACTACATTAATACATATATGTATTTTTCTAGTTATAACCGTTTAGTTACTTACTGTAAATCATTCTGATATTTCTTATGGGTTTACCCTTTTGATAAATTAATGGCCGGGGACTGGATGTTGTGCCTGTTCTAGTTTTAAGCTAGATTATAAGGCATATGAAGCTAAGACAGGCCTAACCAGGCAGTAGTGGAAAATTTATGGCTTAAATAAAAAAAATGGCCCAAACCACAGGCTGGAAACAGTAATGGATGTAAAATCTGACATTTTTACATGATAATATTGCTGTTTACCTTACATCCATTCAAGTGCTCAGATATTTTCCGTATGGATGCTGAGATTGACGTCACTTATCAAAAATAACATGAACTTGCGTATACATACATTACAGAAAATGTAGCAACATACACAGTGACATTTACGTTTCAATAAACCAGAAACAGGAAAAAACACAATGAACAGGATTATAGTTAGTTTGATTTACCATGCTACGCGTCTTACTATCCACCCGAGCCTATATGCATATTTACAATAATAAGGTAAGCATAAGAGAGGTGAATTGAGGAGAAATGTACCCGTATTTACATGGCTAAAGAAGGAAAACTATTTAGGGGAAACCACTCTCAGAACACCAAGTCGAGATTTTAACCTTGACCTCCTTGTCCCAAGCAAAATATATTAGACGATACATTCCTGTGTGTCACAAACTGGTACGTGACAGTTATCCACAGGATCAGCCCTGGTATCTAATCAAATTTAACTAAGGGAAATATGACAACCCAGACACGGGAATCGAATCCCGGTCTTTTGGTTTTGCACGCCAATGCCAACTACCACACTTAGACTCGATACATCAACAACCAGTGAAAGACCCGATTCGGCGGCTGCATGGTCTAAGGCGCTACTCTCGAAATTTATTTCTAGCACTGCGTCTTACTATCCGTCCGGGCTATGCGCTTATGTACTAATTATGCAAATTGTTTTAGGGATGAGAAAGGCTATATTTAGAGGAAATGTACCAGCATTTGCGCGGAGAAAGATAGATTGGAAAACAAACTTACTATCCGTTTGGGCTATGCGCTTATGTACTAATTATGCAAATGGTTTTAGGGATGAGAAAGGCTATATTTAGAAGAAATGTACCAGCATTTGCGTGGAGAAAGATAGAGTGGAAAACAATTTGGTAAAAACCATCCTCAGTACACCTGACCAAGATTAGAACCTCGATCTTCGCGTCTTCAGCAACCTAGTTTACTGCGAGAGTAGTGTCTTGGACTGAAATGAGTCTCTCACAATATACTAGACCGTCAAAGATGGGGAGGTCAGGGTTCGATCCCGGTCGTATGTACTGAGGGTGATTTTTCTTAAATGGTTTTACACTCGTCCTCACCACAAATGTGAGTACACTTCTCCTAAAATGCAACCTTTCTAATACCCAACACATTAGTGTAATTAGTACATAGGCGTATAACCCGAAAGGGTAGTAAGACGCGGTGTTAAAATAAAACTAGTGAAAGATGGCTCTAGATATGAGACGAACCAGAATGGCTCAGTGGTAGATCATTGGCGTGCAAAGCCAAAGGTCCCGGTTTTGATTCCCGTGTCAGGGTTTTCATTTCTCACTTAATTGAATATATTAGATGAGGTTGACACCCTATTCTCCGTGCCCATCGATGTGGGTACAGCATAAGTTGTCAGCTACGTTGGCAGCTCCTGGAGTGTTCCTTCAGTTAAAGTTCCGATTCACTAAGATATAATAAGCACTTTATTTGTAAATGCCAGGTGCGTTAGTTTGATTTTCCTCCGGACCCCTTAGTTATACAATAATATTTACTTTAATATCATTCAAATATTCCAACTAGTATCTAATTTAACTATAGGGAAATATTCTCTTATTAGGTTACATTCAAAATTCCATACCTTTTAAGAAAATAAGGTCTGAACGGAGGGAATTATAATGTAATTAGTCTTCAAATTAAGGAATATGCCCACAATCTAAGGACTCTACTTACGAGGAAAACAAACAAATATTTAATTTTAATAAAAGCAGTCGATGGGAGTTAGAGAGAATATTGATCAATTNATTATAATAATTTGACAAATTATCTCAATTACCTAAAATGGTTGAACATAACAAAGAAAAAACAAGTTAACAGCAGACTTTAATCTAAGTGTAGAGTCTAGGCTTCTTCTGACTTTAACCAATATTGAAATCAGGGGCACCGGAATGTTTTCTGACCAATGGGAAGAGAGGCAACATGTTTTTAGGCGGATTAAAATACACACATGGATAACAAACGACAGCGTAGGAATATATTTTCCCCATATTTTATGATCGTACGTGATAATAAACTAAAGAGAATCCGTTAAGACTAGACTGCCGATGACGGGGAGATCGTGATTCGATCCCAACCGGGTGTACTGAAGGTGGTTTTCCTAAATTGTTTCTCACTCTCTCTATCCACAAAAATGCGGGTACACTTCTTATAAATTCAACCTCCTTCGTCCCCAGCCCGATAGTGTAATTAGTATGTAAGCGTATAACCCGAATGGGTAGTAAAACGTGGTGCTAAGAATAAATAAATATAAAATGGTTATATTCCTTCTATCACTTATCGTGGAGAGTTATGTGAGTACTGAATTAAATTTAATTCAAAATTTATTTACTGGCAACATTGATAAAGCGTTTCAAAACAAAGAGAAAGTGTACATGCAGTCACACTTATTCTGTGGGACTTATTAGTTTGATATATTACTGTTTATATTTTGACAAGAAAGTTTGCATGGACTTGCATCAATTAATGTAAAAAATAGTGTTTGGTTTAGTAATTTACAGATTTGAGCATCACTGAACCCACAAAAAGAAAGCGTTGGTGCATTGTGTTTATAAAGAATTTTCGGAAACCCACATATAGCTTGTTTGAAACAAAAGTAATACAAAATCTCTATATACTTAAATCCGGAAACCTATGCTAATACCATTAAATTACAGGAAAAGTAGATTCTCCAGTAAGAGTCGACTTTTCCTAGGCCGAGTCGACTTTTCCTAGGCCGAGTCGACTTTACCTAGGCCGAGTCGACTTTACTTAGGCCGAGTCGACTCTTACTGGTCTTTTTAGTAAAAGTTGATTAAAAGCGAAAAGTGATGAATTTCGATCAACATTTACTAGTCATAGTTGACCATACCTAGGGAAAGTATACTCTTACTACCTTGAGTTAGTAAAAGTTGACTTTTTGCATGAAAATGGTCTACTACCTAATAAAAAACAAATAAAAAAGCAAAACCTTTATGATACAAAGAGAGATATAAATATTTATTATTTATTACAGCAAGGTAAAGATTTGTGACACTGAGTTGCAGAGCTAACCTAACCTAACCTAACCTAACCTAGAAAACAACAGTAAACAAATAGAGCTGGGATATTCAAAACAAAGATGTGCGCGCGAAGTCGCATGTGGAGAGCAACATCGCGGAATCAACTTTTACTAAACCACAGCAGGCATAGTTAACACTTCCTAGGAAAAGTTGATCTGTTTATTCTTTATCAACTTTTACTGATACTTTTAGTAAGAGTCGACTTTACCTAGGCCGAGTCAACTCTCCCTAACAATCTACTTTTCCTGTGACATATATATGATTCAAACCACTTTTACAAATACTTGACATCTAAAAGAATTATAATTAATTAATTACAATCTGAGCATTTAACTGTCTCTAACCCACTTCGGTGGCCACGTGGTCTAAGGCGCTACTCTTGCAATAGACTAGACTATTGATGACAGGGAGACCAGAGCTTGATCCTGGTTGAGTGTAGGCCTACTGAGGGCTGTTTTACTAAATGATTGACAACTTTCCCTTCATGAAATTGCGGGCTCACTTCCTTTAAATTAAACCTTAACCATCCCTAGCCCACTAGAGTAATTAGTACGTAGGTGTACAACCCGGACGTGTATTAAGACACGATGTTAAGAAAAAACAAACACAAAACTGTCTCTCCTTTAAAATTGTAAGCTGACGTTGCTCTGAGATAAACTTTCCCTGAGCAGTGGGAGGCGGTGGCGATAAGTGAGAGTCCTTGAGACGTCTGAATGTTGATGGTGGCGTCGCGACGTCCAATAAGAAAATTCTTTGACGCAATGAGCACCGAGTTAATTAAAATAATCTCAACTCTCCTCTTTGGTTTTTCAAATATGAAGACGTACAAGATTTAATATTCTTATTGTAAATAGTTGGCAGGAAAATGTTACATCTGTTGATACAATTATTGAAGCTCATAAATTGGTCGTAAAATATGGAAGAGGCGTTTTATCCGAATGGATAGTACACCTGAGAATAGCTCATGAAGCGTGGCCCAAACCCATTTAAAAGCCAAGAAATGTCCGTGGTGTGGTTCTACATTCTCTCTACAGGCTTTTAATAGATAGTAAAGCTATTTTTTAAAGCTATAATATTAATACTGTTCAGATAGTAAAGAAACCTAAGTTGGAGATTTTAAACCAGCCTTTGTTCGCCTTAAGGCTTATCCCATCGAAGTTTCCTAGCGCATTTTTATTTGATAAATTGTGTTTGTTAGAGAGAGAGAAGAAAATAAGGAGGAAGAGGACATAAGACTAATTTCCAAGAGTTAAATTAAAAATACTATAATCCATTTATAAGTAATTTTGGGTAAAATTACTAGCTAACATTATTATTTTTACTGTGTTAGAAAAAATAAAATAAACAATACTATGAACTATTTATGTCTAGTCACAACTTGTTGTGACTTTAAGGGTTATCAACTCAACAGATTATTAAGTTATATAACTCAAGAATATAGGTTAATGAGAGTGACTATATCATTTTTATGGAACTAGCCCACAGAATAAAGGCGTTATGGAATTAAATTATTTAATATGTGGGAAAAGACTGAGGGTACACATTTCATTTGATAAAATAAGAATTTGAATTTAGCGGAATTTGTTACTCTATAATTCGTAGACAGGAGAAAGTTTAATCTAGCCCTAATATTTGTGTGGCAATCTCAAGTTATAGTTTGGCACACATATGATGTACAATCTGGTTTATAACACCAAAATAGATTGGCACTTCTATAAAATTAAAATAACTAAAAAAGTGTGCTATCCTTGTTTTTATTTGAGCTAACAGGACAATTTTAATATTAATTATTTATTTAAGCCCCAAGTGTACTTAAGGTCGTGTTGTCTAGCAGAGCAGTGTCGAGTTTTCTTCTCCACGACGCTCCTAGCGTCAACAAGTCGTACCTCTTGAAGCGACTCGAAGCGCAATGTGGTTCTCGCCGGAAAGTTTAACTAAACACCGCGGGGCTTGCAGTAAAATTCTGTCTGGGACAAGAACTCACTCTATAAATAAACACACGTGTATGCATGGTCTTATTACACGGCACAGGGGTTTTAAGGCAGCCATGTTTGTCTAACCTCATGTACAGTACATGTACAATGAAATGAATAGGTATATATACTGAGTCTATGTCTGTGCGGTATCCTCAGATTAAGAAAATTAAAAAAAAATATCCGTGTTACAAAACTTTGTAGAAATCGTAAAAAATAATAAACTAACAAATCCGTGCACAAATTGTGCGATACTTAGATAAATATAGCCAGTGATTCCAAAGATGTGTCTGGGGAAGGAGAGGGGTCCGGATGGGGTTGGGGGAATTTTTCGGGTCAGATCTCAAGGGTTATCCTCCACCCGAAGATGGGCCCCAAAGCGGCAGTGGTTCCGGATATGCTTTTGTGGGGATGGGGAGGAACCTTTTTGACTTATGGTAAAAATTATTTTAATTTTAATGAAGTATTCCTTTGCCAATTTAGATCCATATAATAGGTCAATATTGAGTTTGACGAGCATATACACTTTCGTGTTAAAGAGATAGATTAAACAACATATTTGTACTGTACATACTTTCTCATATAATTAAAATCAAAATGTTCAAAATTCTCTGCTATCAGTAAACTACTCTTAATTACATTTTCTTCAAAACACAACTACATGGTGTTCGTTAATTTATAATTTAGAACGCTCTATAGAAACCCACTTTGAAAAAAACCCATCAAAACTATTTTCAAAAAAAATTAATTTTTCAAAGCAAAGACAAAGTAAAATACCATTAATTATTTTAGAGATTAAATTAAATTCATGATTTCGCCTCGAGGTACCATATGCCATGCAAATATCAAGTTCGAAAGGAATTTCTCTAACCGTATCGGCTGTAGACCTAGAGACAGACAATGGGGTGTATATAATTGCAAAAAACCACTATTTTGAATTTGGGGGCATATTAAACATCAGACTCCATAGGAATATCGAGGTCAATCATTTTCACAATTTTAATCTTTTCTTTATATGAGAGAGAAAAAATAAAGGGCGCATGGGTCGTGAGATCAACCCTGCAATACAAGTAGTATTATAATATTTGAATTAAATAAGAACCAAGAAAATTGTTTCAACTATTAAATTACCTGCTTATGTGATAACATGGTATAAGGCATCACTACCGTGTTAGACTAGACTGCCAATGACAGGGAGATCGGGATTCGAATCCCGGTTTGATTTTCGGAGGGTAGTTTTCCACTCTCCCTCCACGATGATCTGGGCACACTTTCTTTAAAAAAACCTTCCTCATCCCTAACTCATTACCGTAATTAGTACATATGCATATAAATTGAACAGGTAGTAAGACGTGGTGTTAAAAAAACACACACAAAACTATATAATGCGTAAATCTCTGGCTATTAATGTCTTGATACGCATTTCGCAAGTGTGTAATCCTTCCCACTCCACGGATTTAACATATGCGAAGGAATGAAACCAGCCCTTACAAGGAACACGCTCTAGATTCTTATAGCAGGGGAGGTTTCTTCTTGAGGGGAGAGAAATATCGTGCCTGTTAATTCTACCCACCAGCTGGTGGTACCGCTAGCACATTTTCGAGGAATGTCTCGCGTGCAGACGCCGGTGTGTGCCTCGACAACACCTGTTCAGTTTCCCACGATCACGTGACAACTCTACACTGGCTCGGTCTCGAGATTTCACTCACTGGCATGCAATTATTGGGCTAAGGCTATATAGAAAGCAATTTTGAGCGCTAAACGGCATTGATAGCTACTGTCCATTAACCATAGGACTGGTGGTAAGCGACGGATATAGAAAGTTACCAGATCTACTCTGATGTATACATTCGCCAAGCCATATATTCTGAAAGCCCCTGTATTGATCTGTTGTCACTTTTAGATGCTAAGCTTTCACAACAAACCATTTGTTTTTAATTATGTGTTTCTTTTAACCATTTTCTACATCTTCTAATAGCTGTCAGCTACCACCATTCCTATGGCGAGTGGACTCTATAAGTATCCTTGGACTGAGGTCTCAATCACATTTCCGTCACTGTTCAAAATATCTCTAGTACTCCATGGTTTGCTTGAATATTTATTTTTTCTCCGAGTATTAATATATATCCTGCCTGTACGTATTCATTTAAACTAATGGGAAAGGGAGTAGAAAAGAAAAATTGAGAAAATATATTCGAATTTCCTTTGAAGGAGAGTGAAAAAATTATTTAGGAAAACCCTTCCTCAGTTACTTGGTTAAGATTCGAACCCCAGCCTCCCCATCACCGTAAAAAACAAACAGGACATGCTTGAATTTAGTCCGAGTCCCCACAGGTACAGATATCTTGTGTATTACTATTATTACTATAAGAGTTTTGTGAGCTGTTCTACAATAATTACACAAAATGTATTAATAATGAGAATATAAAATGTTAAATTAATGTAGGATATAATTGTTTATTTTATTGCAGACTTCTTAATAAGTTGTATTAATTGTTTATTCTGCCCTTTAAGTGTACCACACAAGAAAGTGTTTATAAACAAAACATTCGAAACACTTGGAATCTCAGATTGTTAGCAATTAAACAAAAAATCTGGTTAGTTAACGGTATTGGACTTAAGGCGTAAAGAAGCTGCTCTCGCTCGCCCTTGAAGTGTGGCCACCTGATTTGATTCAAAAAGTTTGTTTTTCCCCATTTAAAAGCTCAGACAAGGTGATTGGAGCTTATTGCTAGTATTCTCTTTCTGTTGGTTCCTACTTGTATTAAATTGGTGTTTTATCTTCATGGTGCTCATTCACAGGTATTACTGTTCCTATTTGTAAAGTGCTGGTATTCATGGTGCTCATTAACAAGTATTAGTGTTCCTACTGTATTGTTCTTCTATCATCATGGTGCTCATTCACAGGTATTACTGTTCCTATTTGTAAAGTGCTGGTATTCATGGTGCTCATTAACAAGTATTAGTGTTCCTACTGTATTGTTCTTCTATCATCATGGTGCTCATTCACAGGTATTACTGTTCCTATTTGTAAAGTGCTGGTATTCATGGTGCTCATTAACAAGTATTAGTGTTCCTACTGTATTGTTCTTCTATCATCATGGTGCTCATTCACAGGTATTACTGTTCCTATTTGTAAAGTGCTGGTATTCATGGTGCTCATTAACAAGTATTAGTGTTCCTACTGTATTGTTCTTCTATCATCATGGTGCTCATTAACAAGTATTAGTGTTCCTACTAATACTGTATTGTTCTTCTATCGCCATGCTCCTCATTTAAAAGTGCTATTATCTATTTTGATGGACGCAGCATGGTATAATACTGTATAAACTCTAAGTCATACTAAAATAGGTAAAGTGTATTTTCTTAATCTATAACTATTCCAGCAAATAGCCAAGAAATTAACTTAGCCTAAGAAAATAAGCAACACTAAATATTCAACCAAAGTTTCGTTACTCATATTCTACTGCTCAAAAAAGATAATCCTTTCTCCCAATATTTTTTTATGTATTTGCTTCCACACTTTACTTTCTTATCTGAAGATAGATGGTTTGATCTATGAATGTTTTTGTCCTCGATATTATGACATATTTTTACGTTTGAACTAAAAAAAGACCTGCTCTGGTGGTCGCGTGTTCTAATGCGCTACTCTAGACTAGACTACCGCTAATGGGGAGCTCGAGTTTCAAATCTCTGCCGGGTATATTGAGGATGGTTTTCCAAAAAGGTTTTCCATAAAGGTTTTCCACTCTCCTTCCAAGCAAATGTGGGAATACTTTCTCTAAATATAACCTCCTAATTCTTAAAACCATTAGCGTAATTACTACATAAGCGTATAGCCCGGATGGGTAGTAAGACGCAGTGCTAAGATAAAAAAAAGGTTGGTTTTTTGATTCTGACATTCTTCATATCTTTCTGTCCATCCCAATCTTCCTACCCGGGTTATAGCAAAAAAAAGTGTCATGTACTTAATGTTTAGATATTATTTTATCACATCTTTATGCCAAATCGGAATTTTGATTCAAACCCTAAATTTAACGGTAGCATAGTGTTGACTTGCTTTTGAATGATTTTTTTTTCTTACAATTGGCTTATACAATATAAATTTCTTTAATGAACGAATAAGGGCTGATTTAAATATTGAATAAAACTGTAAACTTGTTTTTCAAAGAAAAATCTATTTACAAATGAAATATCTTTGAAAATTACAATTTTGTTTAAAATGGCTTTAATAATTTTGTTAAAATGAATATCTGAAGAGGGCTTTATATATAATACAGTCAGTAAATGCATGCTATTAGTCGGCTTGTAAGTTGATGATATCTCGCCTCCTTTCAGGGAATGTAAAACTCTGAATATACAAAGCAATTATTTTACCGGCTGTTCTCTGTGGGTGTGTAACATGGTCTCTTACCTTAAATGATGAAAAGAAATTGAAGGTGCTCAAAAACAAGGTGCTTAGGAATATACTTGGTCCAAATAGGGATGAGGCTACTAGGGATTGGAGAAGGTTACTTGATGATGAGATACATACCCTGTACTCAGCACAAAACATTGGAACCTCAACTCTAAACTCCTAAAACGGTTATTAATTCAATATATCTACTCTAAAAGGTCAACTTTAAAATGAATAGTGAATAAATATCTCAACTCCAAAAGGATTAGTGAGTGACTATCTCTACTCTAAAAGGATTATAGAGTAATTAAATCAATTCTAAATAATTATTTAGTCATTAAATTAATTTTAAAAGGGTTATATAGTTGTTACCTCAGCTCTTAAAGGGTTATTGGTTTATTACCTCCCTTGAAAAGTATTACTACTCATTATCCTAAAATAATCAACCCTCTCATTACCTTCCCTCATTGGGTGACTCCAAACAACCTTCGGAAATGTTGCTAGACCACCCCTATTGGCCGTGCGATGTCAACTGACGCTCTGTTGGAAAAGAAGGTTAGATGTGTTCCACCCCTGCCTGAGTAAACATGCCTACTACATTGTACCGGGGGTGGGAGGTCAATCTCATCCAGAGGAGTGCTATTTCTGGTCCAGCACATCCAAGATGCGAGGAGGGCCTAAGTGGAAACAGACAACAAGAAAAGCCAGGAGCTA
>CABFWB010001515.1:23604-45366 GCA_902151455.1 Timema bartmani
CCTTTCATATGATAAAACAGACTTATCCCGTCTTCTGATAAAACAGTTACACCTTGTGACCTGTTAAAACAGGTTAATCCTATCTTCTGACAAAACAAGCTAATCCTGTCTTCTGATAAAACAGTTTAACCCTGTAACCTGTTAAAACAGGATAGTCCTGTATTCTGATAAAACAAGCTAGTCCTCTCTTCTGGTAAAACAAATTAATCCTGTCTTTTGATAAAACAGACTAATCCTGTCTTCTGATAAAACAAACTAATCCTGTCTTCATATAAAACAGGCTAATTCTTTCTTCTGATAAAATATACTAATCCTGTCTTCTTATAAAATAAACTAATCCTGCCATTTGATAAAACCGGCTAATACTGTCTTCTAATAAAACAGACTAATCTTGTCTTCTGATAAAATACACTAATCCTGTCCTATGATATAACAGACAACCCCTGGCTTCTGATTAAACAGTTTAACCCTCTTTTCTGATAAAACCAACTAATCCTGTCTCTGAAAAAACAAACTAATCCTGTCTTCTGATAAAACAGGCTAATCCTCTATTCTGATCAAACAATTTAACCCTGTCTTCTGATGAAACAAACTAACCCAGTCCTATGATAAATAAAAAGTGTTCAGAGTCGCTAGGGACTTTATCAAAACAAAATAATGTCTTCCAAGAGGCGGAGGAGTTGCAGGTATAAGGGGATGGAGGGGAGTTTGAGCGCCACGACGTTGAATTCTAATGGCGGATTTAACCCATATTGCAGACTTGGGACATCTCCAGCCCCTTCACCTCCCACTGTTAGAAGACGCTCAGTTCTAGACGGGGCGATATCCTATGCTACACCTGGAGGACCAGGATATTTACCACCACGCCTTAATATGATTCAATCTGGTTTAAATTATTACGTTTAAGGTAGCTATTAAGGTGGGAGTGTAGGGGATACGAGAGAAGGTAAGTGTTTTTTTCAGTTTTTATAGCAAAACATGTTTTTTTTGGCCAAGATAAATAAAATATTGTTTAAGTAGAAACATAGAGTTTAATTTTCTTCACGTGGTGATATCAACCATTCTTGAATATCTGTCATAAGCATAGCGGCATTAGAAGACAAATCTTAAAAAGCTGTCATTAAATTTCAGTATACTCTTGACGTCTTATGACAAAAAAAGAGTTTTATATAAAAACTGCAAAAAAAAAAACTTAGCTTTTCTCGCGTCCCCTACACTCACACCTTAAGGTCATAATATCCTTGGTAAGAACTCACATCGACGATAGAATGGTCTCTTAACATCACTCTAGTGCTAGACTGGTAAAACACTGACGAGGGAATCAGGGTTCCAATCCCGGGCGGGTGTGTTGAGCTTTTATTTATCTGTGTGGCCTCCTATTCCCTCTTAACACAAACGCGAATACATTTCTTCTAAAATTTTACTTTCCTCATCCCAATTCTATTAGAGTATTGCGGAAATAATAAGACTATAGTGGTAAAGAAAATGTAGAAAACCATCCACCCAAGATTCGAGCATCGACCTCTCGACCACCGGCAATTCCCCTTTCATCCTCTTGTTGCTTGGAGTTTAATAATTTATGTTGCTGAAAGTAATCATAAAAACTATTATAGTAATGGTTATCTGGGATTATTATTATTATTATTATTATTATTATTATTATTATTATTATTATTATTATTATGTGTTCTATCTTACAACAAGTCCATTCCTTTTGTCAGTGAACTTAGACCATCAATGCGCCCTGTCCTCTGCCTCCTCCTTCAGCACCAAGAATTTTCTTCTTTTCTTCAACTCATCTAGTATTTAAATCCTCCTTCTTCCTAAGCTTATTTTGTCCTCAACCTTTCCTTCTTTGACGTCATGCAGAAGACAGTTCATCCTAAGGATGTGTCTGATCCAGTTTGCTTTGCGCCAAAGAATCACATCCAAAATGGTTCTCTTCTCACCCACTCTTCTTAGGACTTCTTCATTTGTTATCCTGTCTCTCCACCTGATCTTCTCAAGTCTTCTCCAGCACCACATTTCAAAGCTCTCCAAGTATTTCTCTTGCATATTCCTAATAGTACAAGTTTCTGCTCAATACATTGTGATGCTCCAAATGTATCATTTAATCAACTTCTTCCTCAGTTCCAAACTCAACTTGCTGGTCAGCAGTAACCTCTTCTTGTTGAAAGCTTCCTTGGTTATCTAGGATATTGTTGTTTTAGCTTGATACTAGGACTATGCTCTCGTTATTAGGTTTAGGTGTTTCTGTTATGGGATAAGCTATATTTTAAGTGGTGTATCTATGCAACCTTGAGTTTATAAGTTAAACATGAAATATGTCAGATAGTATGAAAACACATCGCCATTTCTATGACGCAGCCTTGGATCGTTATCTCTATAATCATATTCAGACAGTTACAACATCTACTAAAACATTTTTCATAAATTAATACGTCGAGACTTGTGATATGATGTTATCCCTTTTGATAGATTCTATCAATACCTGTGAGAAAAAACTAATAATATAGTAGCATTTCATTGTTGTTGACCACCAACATTTTTGTATTTTATAAAAGTATAGCTCTATGAAAATTGTACTGCCTTATAGCAGAGGGATAACTAGCTGTGAAGCTCCAACTCTATTGCAGGTAGTTAAATGGTTTTGAAACTATTAACTTATAGCAGGTAGCTAATTGGTTTTGAAACTAATACCTTATAGCAGGTAGTTAATTGGTTTTGAAACTAATACCTTATATCAGGTAGTTAAATGATTTTAAAGATATTACTTTATAGAATGTAGTTAAATGATTTTGAAGCCCCTACTTTATAGAATGTAGTTAAATGGTTTTGAAGCCCCTACTTTATAGAAGGTACTTAAATGGTTTTGAAGCTACTACCTTATAGCAGGTACTTAAATGGTTTTGAAGCTACTACCTTATAGCAGGTTGTTAAATGGTTTTGAAGCTACTACCTTATAGCAGGTAGTTAAATGGTTTTAAAGCTACTTCTTTATAGAAGATAGTTAAATGTATTTGAAGACACTGCCTTATAGAATATAGAAGGTAGTTAAATGGTTTTAAAGCCCCTACTTTATAGCAGGTACTTTAATGGTTTTGAAGCTAACACCTTATAGCAAGTAGTTGAATGGTTTTGAAGCTACTACTTTATATCAGATAGTTAAATGTATTTGAAGACACTGCCTTATAGAATATAGAAGGAAGTTAAATGGTTTTAAAGCCCCTACTTTATAGCAGGTACTTTAATGGTTTTGAAGCTACCACCTTATAGCAAGTAGTTGAGTGGTTTTGAAGCTACTACCTAACAGCAGGCAGTTAGCTGGTTGTGAAGCGGCCTCATGATAACAAGCTGTAACTGTGGTTAAAGCTTCTTGTGTTCTGCTAATGCTGATAAAAGCTCAGTCCAATATCTCCAAGACGCGCAGCGCCGCGACGCAAGCAGTAAAAGTAGGGCTGTGGTTTGAATTCGTAATAACCTCTCCCGGCCTACTTACACTGCATCTCGGTTAGCTTGGGAGGGAGACACTGTCCTCTTAGTTGTAATCCCCTCTAAAATTCGTCTGGAGAGAGGATAATTAATCCCAATTCACCCTAGAGGGATGTATAAGTTGTTGGTAGATTAGTTTGATGGCCACCCTAGAATAAAAATGATCATGAGGACAATCACAACAAATAGTATTAATTAAATTAAATTTAGTAAAGATGTAAGCACATTGGACCCTGATTAGGGAGGCCATGTTTTATTTACAAATGACTGCACCGATGTGACTAACTATCTTCTTTACAAGAGAATGCTGGTGCATTTATTCAAATTAATTGTCCTTAACTAGTTTATAAGGGTTTAATATTTGAATCGCTGGTAGACCTTGGCTATTACAGTTAGACTACTGACACTAGGGTGTAAGAATTAAATTTAAATGTTTTATATAATTAATATATTACTTTTATTTACGACAAAGTCAACTAGCTACCCGCACAGGTGGGTACGCAGCCAAGGGAATCAGTCTCGACATGTCTGGTTTGACGGTAAGGGGGGTGTGAGGGCTCAAATCTAGGTCGAGTATACTGAGTGTGTTTATTTTCCTAAATTTTTTCCCCCCTCTCTTTCTAAGCAAGCGTGGGTACATTTTATCTAAAAATTCTACAGTCCTCATTAATGCCTCGTTAGTGTGAATATACGCTTAATTTGGGTGGGGAGTAATTCTCGGATAGCCAGGATATGAAGTAATCCGTGGATAGTCCAGGGTGTAAATAGAATAAGATGCAGAGCATGGATTCTCTTTTGACGTGAATACGTCTTTAAATTTGCTACCATACGGGGGCAATCCAAAAAACCTAATGATAACAAAATCGGGGGATACAGTTTGATGTTGTAGTTTCGAATATTTCCTCTACATCCAAAATTAAATTATACCACTGGATAGCTAAAGGATCAAAGAATTCATTACGATAAGCGAGAACAGTGACGCATCGCGCGCGGTGGAGGGGGAAGCGCCGCCATTTTGAGGTTATTTTGCTGCGTATCGAGATTTGCAATTAGTATAACTTTTGACTCGGAGAAGCTACGATGTTCGTTTAAGTTTTAATCGTCAGCTGTCGTCAAAATCTATCGATTGTATATAAAACATTAGTTTAAAGTAGTGACAGTGAATATAATAAGGTGTTAGAATAAAAATATATTATCAAAAATACAGTTTGGCACTGTAGTATTCACGTACAACACACGGCCGTGTCCATGACACAGCCACACTCCATTTTTCTTACAAAAGTTAGTTTTGTAACATTTCATTCAATTGTTTAAATAACTATATCACGTGGGACGTTATTAACGTTTACCAATAAATACTACCATTATAATAAAATATAAATTATTAAGTGATTGTTTTGAAAGTGTAATTTAGTTCTGTTTATATTTTATAAATGGTTCTCGACGATATTTACCTAACAACCCTGTGGTTATTGTTATTTAATCCTATGAGTGATAATGTGCTGAATATTCCAGAATGATGGGACTGTGATCTTGTAACTGTCAACCGTGTCTATCGACCTGGCGCATGAATGCACGTGGTGTAGCGTTGACCCCTCCCCGGTTATAGTTTCCTGTTCGAAATGACGAACCTTTCTAGATTAATTGGTTATTATCTATTTTGCACAGAACAATAGGGTAGCGTACATTGATTTCGTTTCCTCGAACTAGAATGGTCTCGCAGTTTGGTTGTCGGCGATTGTTCATGTCCGAGAGACGGATTATAAAGTTGGTTTGTTCTCTGATTGTTGATTGATGCTTATTTTGATAGTGGGAGATTGTTCAATGGGATTATGGGCTTATTCGAGCAAAAAATATCCGGTATTGTTTTGTATTCATTAGAATTGTTGAGCTATGATATTTGAGAGAAAGGAGGGTGGGATTTGGTGATTGAATAATAATATTTATCAAATATTTGCGAGTATGCACAATATAGCGCCCAACATTGGACTTACGTTTCTGGTTAACTTATTGAGTTGGACACTACCGGCTATCTCCTAACGAGATAGACTCAAAGAGTGCAACGTTTGAAGAAAGAGGTTGAAAAAGGATATGAACCCGAAGAATTTGGTTCAGAAAACTTGTTTGGTTAGGTTATTATACATTACATCAGGGTTGTCCAACTTGAAGTTAGATATGGGCCTAATTTGATATTCCCAGACAGTGTGCGGGCCACACACGTAGAAATTAGACCTATCCTGTATCAACAATTTTTTTCCAATTGCTACTCTTAAATATAAAATCTATTGTTTCTTTACTTAGTTGTTTTGTTTAATTTTGAAATTAATTGCTTTGAATTTTTTAATCTAATCTAATTTACATATTGTAATTATTTTGATAGCTGATATGGATATTTCAAACGAACTATGAGTTTAAAAACATTCAGTTAAGAGTAATTTTAATTTGATATCAAGCACTCTCTTTCTTCAGTGTATGGGATTTTCAATTTTCGAATAAATTAAACAGATGAATGTTACATAATAGGCCTACAGACTAATAACTAATATAGACCTATTACATTAAAAGTATTATAATAATGGATATACAGTACAGAAAATAATACATTTAATATATTTTACACAATTTAAGTCTGATCATGTTCAAGGATAATCTGGATGACGTTTCATTTTTAAAAATCTTTTCTAATGCATCGTGGGCCGCAAAATATGCTGCCAAGGGCCGCATGCGGCCCACAGGCCACCAGTTGGACACGCCTGCACTATATAAAGGGAATGAGTTCCTAATAACTAGTACCTACTCAGTTTATTTACGTACCTCAGGAATATTGCCTCAACTGGGATTAGAACGCAAGCATCTGATGCTCGTTGGCTTGAAGAACAGCGCCCAAACATTCTTGATTATCTAAGAAATATTTATACAGCTGATACTTCACCAACTGAGATGTTCCTTTACAAAACACATTAGGGGGTGTTATCGTGGGGTGCTACCAGGGCTAGCTTATTTTGACGGAACTATACTAATACACTAGTTTTTTTTAGCACCAGGTTAGCAGGTACTATGTACTATGTACTAATTACTCTAATGAGCTAGGAATGAGGAAGGTTGAATTTAGAGGAAGTATACTTGGAAGGAGAGTGGAAAACTATTTTTGAAAAAATCACCCTTAGTACACCCAACTGGGATTTGAACCCCGATCTCTCTGTCAACGACAGTCTAATAAACATGAGAGTATGTGGCTACCGAAGCAGGTACACTGTCCCACTCCCTCTTAGTAACCCACTCGCCCTTCTAAAAACACTACATTACATTATATTATATTATTATGTGTGTAGTTGGTTTAATTAATAGAAAGGGGGAGGGAATATTGTAATAGTAGGTACACTCCCTTCAAACAAAAAACCCAGTGTACTTGTACAGTCCTAACAATAGACAGCCCATTTTACTAACACACACCCGGTAGTAAGCAATCTAGTATTTTGATACAGTCACATCAAAAGACAACCCAGTTTACTAAGACAATCCTGTAAATAAACACACTATTATTCTCGTACATTCCCATAAACCAACAATCCAGTCTAATAGTACAGTCCCGTCAAGCAACAACCCAATATAACCTACTTGTACAGTCCCGTCTATCAACAATACAGTCTACTGCAACAATTCACTTTACTATTGCACTCTTGTCAAACAAAAATTCCAGTGTACTGATACAGTACTATGAAGAGACAAGCCAGTTTACTGATACAGTCCCGGCAATAAACGATCCATTATACTGGTACAGTCCCATCAAGCAAAAATCACCCCTGTTTAATATACCATCAAATATCTGCAACCTATGACTGTTCAAGATTTAAAACAGTCATCCCAGGAAAATTCTCGTGTTTAGTGAGAGAAACTGGCGATAAACGAGACATAAAAAAGGGCACATAAATAAAGTGATAAAAAGAGCGGTTTGGAAAAGGGCGCGGTAACAACTTTTCATCATCGTGGTATCAATAGCAGTTGTAAACAATGACCACTGTGACTGTGTGCGTGTCATGGTATTATCACGGCCCTGTTTCTAAACTCTGAGGCCGTACCGATGACACTTCATCCGAGGCTGCGGCCAGTTCATGGAGTAGTGATTTATAGCTGTAGGGCGGGCTGCATATCTCCACTCCTAAAATGTAGATATTCTTCGGATAAAACGGAAAGGGGAACTCAATATGGTCGCGGCGGTTTTTGGTTGGGGGAGAAATAAACTCCTCTATTTTGTGAGGATGGCAGGTGATATTTTGGATTCATAAAATGTTATTTTCAGTCTTTTTGTTTAATTTAGCAGGTATTTGAGGGTCAAAAACACTTATTGCTTTGGACACAAAGAGCTAAGTGTTAGAGCAAATTAGTGGATTTAAGACTATAAGTGTTGAACAAATAATTGTTCTAGCCTACATAAACTATTGTTCTAGTTTCATGATCGGCCTATTTGTTCTAGACTCAAATTAATTAATGGTTTTAGTCTAGGATGCACTAAATTGTTTTATGCTATGAAACACTAATTGTTCTGAGCTTACATACCCTTATTGTTCTATGCTTGGATATAATAAATAATTATTGTTATAGTTTCAGATAACTATACTAATTGTTATTGTCTAGAATAACAATCACGAGATATGTGTCAGATAAACTCTTATCTCTTATAACGTCTGAAATATATGTTGTATTAATTTTGTGGTTTAATATGCCCCTTTTACACAGGTAATATATATATATATATATATATATATATATATGTACATGACCTACAAACTAACTAAAGTTAGTGCATTAACATTTAGCTGGCTGCACTGGGAGGGAGAGGTTATTCTAATTGTGGTTTTATAATACTTTCTCCATACGAATGCCTTTTCATATTTTTTAATTAGCTTTCCTCTTCCTGTTTACTTAAATAGGTGTGAGTATTTGATAGAACAATTAGTCCCATTTTATTTATTTGAGATTTTTTAACATGCACTTTTTAAACCTACTGATTGTATCAGTACACGAGAATTTCTATGAGCACGAGCAAAAGGGCCTACAAAATTTTGCCAGAAAGGTATTTTCACATACTTTTCAGGGTTCTTCTACAGGCCACAATAAACATGGGACTGATGGCTTTACTTCTCCACCGAATTAAGTTGTGCTACGAATATTTATCGCTAAAAAAAACTCCGCCCACCCCAGCTGGGCTTGAACCCATGATCATCAGGTCTCTAGGTGTGCACTTTACCCCAAGACCACTGAGGTTGACTAATAATATAACAAGAAAATGGAATATTTGGATCATTGGGAGAACACTCAACAATCTGTTAATTTTTAGGAACAATTTGGGAATAGTTTTCAATGCCCTTTATACCTGTAGTAGGATTCCCTAACCACTGAGCTAGGGTCGGGTTGTTGGTCTATCTAGGGTGGAAGGTTACATTAAGGAAAGTAGTGCTGAGACTGCCTCCCCCCCCTCTCCTCTTGTAATTACCCGCCTCGGTGGCGTAGTTGGCTAACGCGCTAGTCGTGTTGAGCCCAACTGCCGAGGACGGGGAGATCAAGGTTCGAATCTCGGTCGGGTGAACTGGGGGTGGTTTTTCCTCAATGGTTTTCCACTCTCCCTCCACGCAAATGTGGGTTAACTTCCTCTAAATTCGACCTTCCTAATTCCTAATCCATTAGCGTAATTAGTACTCAAGCGTATAACCCGAACGGGTAGTAAGACGCGGTGCTAAATAATAATAATAATAATAATCCTCTTGTAATTACTGGAACAACATGAGATGGAGGGGCTCAGCAATTATTCACACGTATTCACTACCGGCAATATTCCCTCTTCGTCAATGTAAAGGTTGTTAGATACACAATGATGGTCATTGCACTTTGGTGCATTTTAAGATACACTAGAAGCCCGTTTATCGGAATTTGATGGAATCGAGTCCAATCAGGATAATAGAAGTTTCTGGTAATCCGCAATTTTGTGAATTTTCCTCTGTTAAAGGATGTAAAAAAATAGAACATAACCAATATAACATGTCATGGAAATACTGTGATACAATATTTTGCATTTTGATACAGCACTAGGAATAACATATGATTAGCGTATAGCCTGAGCGCGGGTGGTAAGACGTGGTGCCAAACAAATAAAAAAACGTGATTTTTTGCTACAAAGACAGAATAATGCTAAAATTGCTAAAAAAAAAAAATCTACTTCCTAACATTAAATGTAGGGCTACTGTAATGTATTTTGAATGACATGATTCTAATTGGATCGTTTTAGTTAATAATAATAATAATAATAATAATAATAATAATAATAATAATAATAATAATAATAATAATAATAATAATAATAATATCGCTTGTTTTTTTGTTTTTGTTTTTTGGTCGAGATAGTGTTTCGATTAAACATGAATTTCGGACGACCGCGATTCGTATAAACGGATTTATATTGTTCTACAATTAAATGTCAGGCAAGGAGAAAGGTAATAATCTTGTTAGGGCAGTCAAATTAAGATTAAATACAAATTAATGGTCATACAGCGATTTAAAACAGTTTATTTAAATAGTTATTTCCTCTTTCAGATTCGAGTCTTGACGTGAATATGATAATGAAGCCATCTAAAGTCTGTTCACCATAGGAATTGTTTTCTGAAAGGCCTTTTTCCCTACTAGAAATCTATTATATAGTAGGATATTGGTAAGAAAAAAGACCTTTCAGAGAGTAATTCCTACCGTGAATGGAATACTAATCTTACTTCATACAACAAATTTCCTCGCACCATGGGCAGAATTACTCTACCTAACTGGTAAAACTTACAACAATGCTGGTACGCTGAATTCAAACACAGGAATTGAGTCATTCTATGGCCAACCAAATGGAACTTTTAAAATTATACTTTAAGTCGAAAGAATTTTCTGCAATATATCGTTAGGTAAAAAATGCGTTTGTAAATTTTGCTAACAATAGGCCTATTATTAGTATTTAATTAATTGAGTATTGACACGCTAAGCCAAAGGCTCCGGGTTCGATACCCATGTCCAGGTCTCACTTTTCAACTAATTTAAATTATTTAAAATGTGCTCTCCTCCATACGGACATTCCAATAATCCCAATGAATTTCAGCTTGTGTGTTGATAAGAATCAAATAGCCAAAGCTATTATTTATGCTTTTAGTGAGGAATACTCCATCTAGATATGATATTCTGAAAATTGAAAAATGACACCTGGACACAGGAATCTAACCCGAGATCTTTGGCTTAGTACGCCAATGCTTTGACCACCCAGCCATCCATGAATCGTCTCGTGCCCAGGGTTATTCTTCACTGGGCACGGGACGATTCCTGAATAGCTCAGTGGTCAGAGCATTGGCGAAGTCAAAGGTATCGGACTCGATTCCCGTGTCCAGGTGTCATTTTTAAATTTTCAGAATATCATATCTAGATGGAGTAGTCCTCACTAAAAGCATAAATAATAGATTTGGCTATTTGATTCTTATACGCCTATCTAATGATTACAGTAATATGTTAGGGACTAGGAAAGTTTAATTTAAAGGAAGTGCACTCAAATTTGCGTTGAAGGAGAATGGAAAACCATTTAGGAAAAACACTCCCTCAATGCACACAACCTGGGTCGAATCCCGATCGCCCCGTCTTCGGATGTCTAGTATATTGCGAGAGTCTATCATATAATGTTAGTTGATTTAGATGGCCTATGTTTATTGAATCACATTTTAGATTAATTTACTTTTAAAAAGCGGTTAAATGATCTTGACAGGTGGAGTTATTATTACACCTCCATATTGGTTGAATATTAAAAACATAAGAAGAGTGCATATTGATCCTCCAAACGTTGATTGTTGAACATTCAGTCGGAGGGCTGAGTACACATTCATACTTGGTGACAGGGAAACCAACAGTAGGAGTTTCTATTAAACCTCAATACTTGAAGATCTTGGAAAACACAGTAGGACTGTCTATTATACCTCCATACCTGGTGATCTTGGAAAACACAGTAGGACTGTCTATTATACCTCCATACCTGGTGATCTCGGAAAACACAGTAGGACTGTCTATTATACCTACCATACCTGGTGATCTCAGAAAACACAGAAGGACTGCCTATTATACCTCCATACCTGGTGATCTTGGAAAACACAGTAGGACTGTCTATTATAACTCCATACCTGGTGATCTCGGAAAACACAGCAGGACTGTCTATTATACCTCCATACCTTGCAACGGTGTGATACACAGTGCCCCTTCTAATTTGAGTCTTGGGGGTGATTGTCAACAATGATCTTTCATGACACAGTTTCTCTCAAATACCTTTCAAAGCCAATGTCAAAACCACCTTTGATTTCTCCTGCTTTTATTAAAAAACCACTGGTTTATACGCTATATAAAATGTTGAGGGGTCTTTGTAAGCAAGCTCCTTACTAATATCTTTGGATTTTATTATGCTAGGATCATAAATAAAACATTATTCCTTTGTCTAGAAACTTTCTCTGGTTTGAAAGCTAATATCGAAATATTTAACATCGGGAACGTGAAATTTATAAATTCGTGGAGTTTAATATTAAATGTATGTTACGTTTCAATTCTGCCTTTCTCATCCTATCCTATTGTGTAGCTACAACGCATAAGTCTGGACGAATAACAAGGCATGGGGAAAACAAAACTACTTAAGGTGGAAGTGTAGGAGACTCGAGAAAAGGTATTTTTGCAGTTAAAACAATTCTTTAGTCGAAATTAATCAATTAACTTTTAGGCCGAAATAAATCATTCATTGCTCCAATAGAAACATAAAGTTTAATTTTCTTCACAGGGTGATATCAACAGTTTTTTTTTTAGTATATCATGAGCATAGTGGCATCAGATGACAAACTTTTTAAATGAAGAAAAGAATGTCATTAAATTCCTGAACACCCATTGAAGAATTTTTAATTTATTTTGACCAGAAAAGTTTTGATATAAAAACGGCAAAATCACAGCTATTTCATCGCTCCCCCTACACGTGTATCTTCCAAACATAAGTACCATTGGACTAACAAACTCATGGAATAGTGCCTAACGCTTAAAATAAAACCCAGAAATGTCAGTACATGGAGCATATAATATTTGAGTATTGTTTTTAAGATGTTTACAATTAGGGGCTATTAGCACCAGGAACGCCACTTATAAGTGCACTACTACCTACCCCTCCTACCACTTCTCTAGTTACCTCCTATTCAGCTGGATGGCTTGTTAAACTTCAGATCCTAAGGTAGTTTGTGAAAGTATGATGCCGACTATGCCAGC
The DNA here is from genome assembly GCA_902151455.1 of Timema bartmani. Taxonomy (NCBI): domain Eukaryota; kingdom Metazoa; phylum Arthropoda; class Insecta; order Phasmatodea; family Timematidae; genus Timema; species Timema bartmani. The sequence continues at coordinate 36,400 of CABFWB010001515.1, forward strand.
AACCATACATTGTCGAGGGTATATATGAGCACACATGTTGTTCGCATGGTCACTCTGGCTGATTTCATTACGTATTGTCACGCGCGCGGTTGCAGATTACACTCCTCTCCCCCTTCCCTTGCCTCCCGGCCCGTCAAGGAGGTGTGTGATGGATGCTTCTCTCTTGTTCTGTCCGCCTGGTAGCATCAACTGTTGTTGCTGTTGGGTTGATGGATAGAACACGGCTACAATGAAGGGGGGACCCCCCACTCCTCCCATGTAATTAGTTGTGATGATATATTATACGATATCATCTCTACATTACCATATTCAAATACAGCGCCGTGGAAATATATTATGTTCTCCTGATAGTAATTGCCAGTGAGATTGCCTGGTCGTGGTAGAAGGAGGCTGGTTGATTTTGAGGTAGGACGGGAGGAGAAAAAACCAGATCTGTCGCTGTAACAAGACAAAATTGTTGATTTGATATCACTCTTGGGATGCCACTCGCTGATTAGGGATCTATTCAAAACAGCAACTTATACATACATCCATCATTTACACTACGTTTATTCTGAAGGGTAGGCCTCTTATCCTGACTGATTACATCAGAAGTGGGCAATATATTTTTTTGATGTTGCCACAGATGTAGTGAAATTCATCATACCACGTAAAGATTGAGAACATAGGTTGCTCAATCGGACACATAAAACTGCACACACTGTTTAAACAATTGATTGAAAACCATGTACATTTTGACTATTAACTAACAGTTTCTTTAGAAGCAAATGATGGAAATTGTTCAAATTGAATTATTGCTAAGACAATGTAATGATGAATTTGACAATCCTTTTATCTGACAAAATGCATAAACATTGGCTAAATATCTTAGCTCAATGCACATGAGGAATGCGTTAAATGCTATACAGGAAATATCAAGTTACAACCAGTACACGCTGTCAGGAAAAAGTTTATTTTACTGTGAGAGCTGGCAAACTCTAATTCACCTCACTTGTATGATAAATTCGCCTCTTGTAGCGATTGGCAACAGGGTCGCCCACCCCGGGATTACACCATGGCCCCATCTTCTAAGCTACACCAAATTGGAACCATGCGTGGTAAGCAGGCTGTATTTCAGCGGGAAGGGAGTGGAATGTTGAAAATGCTAGCAATCAGTGTCAGCTCGTGTGGGTTGTCAAGGCAAGCCAGACCTGTCAATACTATTGGCCCCTGTGTATGGTTAGTGAGGGAAAGTGAACAGTTTATTTAGTCCAATGGAGCCTGGCTCGCTCGGGTAATAGTTCACGAGATGCCACTAACAACAATATTAATAACATTACAAATATTATAAAATATTGAAACAAAAAAATAAATTAGACCTCAGAGACCATGCTTGGTTAATAATTGTGATTTCAGTGGCCAATAGATCATTTAGATCATTAGAGCTAGAATGTAAATTATTGAACACTATTTACTAAGATAGATGTAGCATTACTTTAAAGATCTTTCAGGAATTCAATTGAAACAATAAAGATACCACAGACAAAAATATTTAATAGCTTGGACTCGAGTGTGAGGAGAAGTTTCTTTACAGGGGGCATACCATAGCCATCAAACATGAAGGTTGCGTAAATAGGATCTTTGTATGTTATCAAATACTTTCTCTTTCATAACGTTTGTGTGTGCGTACGAATGTGTGCTTTGTGAGTCCAGAAAAATCTAAGATTCTTATAGATAAGATATAAAATTAAAATTTGGCTGGTGAGTATTGTAGGGATCAGTTCATATAAACCAGAAAGGTCTGAAAATTAGAAATTTTAAATGGGTCTCCTGGAAATGAGGTGTAGGTTTATAGACAGACACATTTTTTAGATGAAGTAGGAAAATAAAATTTGTAAGTCAAGTAGAGGGAAAGATTCAAATAACCAAATAAGCCTGATATATTTGAAATTATGTGGGGGTTCATGATTTTATTTATCCTCTTATTTTCCATAGCTAATAGAAAACTCTTCCTAGTGAGTTAACAAATTAAAATCTGTCAGGAAGATGTAGGCACTACTTTAGGCAGCCATAAAAGGCTGAATATTTTAAAATTTCAAAGTGAAGGTCCGTGATATGATGAGGGGCTCAAAATTTCCTAAAATAATAGAAAAACCCTTAACGGTATGGTAGGAAATTTAAATATTTACATAAATATATAGAGATGACCCCAGATAATGATAGTATTCTGAAAATTTAAATAGGCTGAATTTCATGATGGGTTTATGAGAAATGGCGAGGGCAAAATTGACCAAATTAATAAAAATACACATTTATAAGTGTGGTAGAAAAAATGTAAATTTGAAAACCAGGTAGAGGGACCACCCAAATAACATTATAAGTCTTAAAAATTTTAATTTTAAAATTGGTGGTAGTAAAATCTAGGCTTGGAATTTTACGAAACCTATAAAAAAAATCAATTCCTTTATGTGGTAGAAAATTTTAATTTTGCAATTAGATAAATGTGCAGCGTTGGATAGCCAAATAGTGTCTGAATATAAATGCAGTTTCAAAATGTAAGCTCTGGAAATAGAAGAGCTAGAAGTGTACAAAACTATTATAAAATATTACTACTTTTTACTGTAGTAGAAAGTTGAATTTGGTAGGCACGTTAACGAATCATGCCAGATGGCCAAAATATATTAATATGTTAACGTGTGAAACGAATTTAAATGTCCAAAATTATTAGAAAATGCTCCTTTCGACTTGGAATAAAATCTGAAATTGGCACTCAACCATAAAGGTTGGATCATTTGAAACTTAAAAATGGGAGGCTGGTTAAACACTTTTACTTCTGTGACATCACTCAGTAAACCATTTCTTCTCATAATATGACCTGTCCAGTTGGTATTTTAAGCCTATGAACCGAACTGGTGGTAAGTACTATAATAGTAATAATAATAATAATAATAATAATAATAATAATAATTATAATAATAATTATAATTATAACAACAATAATAATAGTAATAGTAATAGTAGTAGTAGTAGTAATAATAGCAATAACAATAGTAATAATAGCAATAACAATAGTAATAATAGCAATAACAATAGTAATAATAGTAATAACAATAGTAGTAGTAGTAATAATAATAGTAATAATAATAGTAATAATAATAGTAATAATAGTAATAATAATAGTAATATTAATAATAATAGTAATAATAATAGTAATAATAATAGTAATAATAATAGTAATAATAATAGTAATAATAATAATAATAATAATAATAATAGTAATAATAATAATGGTAATATTAATAATGGTAATATTAATAATAGTAATAGTAATAATAACAATAATAGTAATAATAACAATAATAGTAATAATAACAATAATAGTAATAATAACAATAATAGTAATAATAATAACAATAAGTTTGCCTTTCTTCATATAGCAGCCTGTAGAGTTGTTCTCTTTTCATTCATTCTTCTTAGGGCCGGTCTTATGACTACCGGACTAATATTGCTATCGGGAGGTTAAAGTTAGCAACCAGATAAAAGTTATCAACCACTTTAATATTTTACGCGTATTATGAACTGAATTTATCTGTAGGATAAATATATTTTTATGCAGAAAACGCATTGTTGGTACTGTTTTTACTGGTGCTCGCATGCATATAAAACCTGCTGCTACCACACTACAACCTGGATAGTGGCCACAACGCTCAACATTTGTTAGATTGTGGTGAGGAAACAGCGTCACGTGGGCGCAGGAGCTAGGTTCTTACAAGTACTGATTTCGGTGTCTGCCAAAATGTCAATAGTTTGGTACAACGTTTACAAAATTTCATTTATTGTACTCACATTAAAATAATTTGTTCTTAAATAACTATAACTCTACCAATAGCATGTCAGTTTTATAAAAGTGTAAATTAAATGTTCTAGCTTTAGATATATTTAAAACCTGGGTCTGCGACTACTAAACACGTCAACCAAGATTTTAACCTAAACACAGATTCTGATAGGTGAAACCTCATGAAAAATAACGCGTCACGGCAACGCCAATTTTAGCTTTTAGATAAAAGTTATCAGGTATTTAATCTCTCAATAAAAAGATGATGGATAAATACATTTCATCGGGTAGATAAATGCTATCTGGCGGTCATGAGACACACTTTTAACTTAACGACCCGATAAAAATATTTATTGGTCAGGTTAATATTTACCCAGGAGTCGTAAGACCAATCCTAAGCATGTCTTCATTAGTCACCCAATCTGTCCACTTTATCCTCTATAGTCTCCTCCAGTACATCTTAAAGCTATGAGAGATAGTTCGTCTGTTTTATTGTTAGTTTATATCCAAGCGTTTGATCTGGTTGTGTAGTGTTAAGTATTATACACTAATAATGAATATCAACACACAGTTTGCAAAATATAGTAGTTACGGAACTGTCCTTATGAAGTAGACTAAAATCAAATTAATCCAAATTAGTTTAAAAATGGCACCTGAACACTGGAATCGTACCCGAGATCTTTGGTTTAGCGTACCAATATTCTACCACTGAACTATCCAAGATTCATCCCGTGCTCAGGATCATTCAGCCTTAAACTATGAGTGAAAAATAACCTTGAACACGGGGAATCCTTGATAGTTCATTGATATAGCAGTAGTGTGCTAAGCCAAAGGTCCCGGGTTCGATTCCCGTATCCAGGTGTTGTTTTTCAACTAATTAATTTAAACTAATGCTGTGCTAGGTTGGATTAGTTTGTAAGTCGTGTGTTGGTATTATAGGTGTGTTTAGAAAATGAATTTGAAATATTTTCTACAAAAACGGCTTTCCACCATCATTGATAGTCTGATCGGTGATTTATGTTTGAGCCCTTCTGGACTTACAAGAACACCTTAGAACAACCTAGCGGGATCACTGGGAATACATTATCCAGAGCTCTGAAAAGGAGGATGCAGGGAGGTTGGTGTTCAAGGGGGTGGATGGCTGTCTTACTTGAACCATCCCCTTTTTTATTACTACTTATTTAACCTCTGGGGGTTTTTATTCCTTATTAAACATTTGATGGTTAAAACAAGCGGGAACGCTTCTAGACAAAATATATGGATGTTCCTTTACGGGACAGTCAAAGGGAGTGTGAGAACCAAAGACAGAATTGATATATCTATCTTCATTGGAAAGTAGACGTACGGTCGGAGGGAATATGAAAACCACTGGACTTGACAAACCCGTCAATGAGCTACCCGCATGAGCAAAGATTCTGTCAATTGCTGGTATCACGTCCTGACTTGAATCGGTCAGCAACCAGCTCGAATCACATCTCGACCTTAGTTCCTTCTCTCTTGGAAGCTGCTTACAAAGTTTCAAGTGAAACTTAAAACTGATGTAGTCGTGCAGAACTCTAAAACAGTTATCAACCTAACTTTATACTAGTTTTCTTAAGACTTCGAGCGTAAATATTAGATTACGTACCAACACACCTAGTAAACTTTACAAAAGGATTGTTTAGCTAATTTTCCACTGGTTTAACTTTTATGATTTTAATCATTCAAAAAGCTTCAAAATACAGATAAAGATAGTGCATTTCACTTTAAGGCCCTTTATCTCTGACCATAAATATCCTTATTGTATTCTGTATCCATTATGACAGACAACGCTATCACTTTATCTCTCTCTCTCTCAATGCTGCGAAATGCACGGTAAAGGATAGCTCTTCTTAACGTTGATTATGACGTAGTTTCAGAAAACGACTCTGTGATTACTTTCATCCTATTGGATACTTTCACAAAGGAGATTTTCCTTTTATCAAAATTAATTGTTGGGTGATTATTCTTAAAAAGTCTTTTAAGGACAAATTTAAATTAGTTAACAATATACAGCCTAAGTTAAAATGAAACACTATTTTCACAACTTTTGTACATAGAGTCTGGTTTAAAATTTATGAAAGGAAATAATTATCCCTCTTTGTTGAAGCAATAAGTAATTTTATGAAACCTTTAAAGTTTTTATGTTGGTTCCATTAGTGCTCCATAAGCGCACTTTTATAGGGCCAGTTATAACACCATGCTTTATGTGACGAGAAGGAAAGACTGCTTGGAAGAAAAAGGGGGGTAGGGGGGTTTCGGCACACAAGTCGCCGTCGACAGATCGACTAGAGGAAAGGGGCTGACTTGAAACGGAATGCTAGATGGTTGATAGTCAGTTAATTCCCCTTCAGGATTCTCTTACTTAAGACTAGATAATGATCGCGTGATGACGATATTACAGTCTTTGGCCAAAACGTCGCGTGTCAACTTCAAACCCGTGACAACGTTTCACTATTATTCATGAAGTACTTCAGGAGTTGTTTGGAATATCACCCCCACCCATATTTTACATAAAAAGTTTAAATTCAATTTACATATTTTGAAAAGTTGTTTTATAACTGATAAAGGGCTTATTGGTCTTAGGTATCTACTCAAATTAATATTGTACAGAACAAAAATTATTAGAATTTATAATCGACGCCTTTTAAAACCAAAATAATGCATGCATATTCGCATGGTTAGTATGCCTGAATTAAGGCTGGGAGGATGTATAACTAAAAAGTAAGGATGAGTCTGTCAAATATTGGAATTTTTAAGACTATCCGATATTCGAGGATTAAAAAAAAATCTGATTCGAGTTTAGAAATAAATATATTTTCATATATATATAAATATTATATATATATAACATAATAATATAATATATATTACATATATAATTATATTTATTTTAAATTTAGAATCTGATTCTTTTATAGTTATTGTGACGCTTACCTGTCGTTTAACCTCACATATTTTAGGGCAAGCCTAGCAACCAGTTTGAATGTTATTTCACATTATAACAAAAATGTTATATTGCTTGGATTTATATTTTCTATAAAAATTAAATAATAATATGAACAAAATCATAATTGAAGGGAAATAAATCATACACATGTGAAAAGTTAAATACCTTAGTTTTAACATGTTTTCTAGGAGTTGAATTCGGTCTCTAAAATTGGGCTTAGTGATAAACAGAAAATTCAGATTTAATGATAAATTGTACGTTGCCCAACACAGCTCGTTGCTATACCTTAAAATGTAGCCATTTTCTTGCAGCTCAGGAACTGGTAGGTACTTTACCTTTCATGTCCTCATGAAGTAAAATACAGTAAGCAATTTGGTTTTTAAATCATTTTAATTATGTCTTATAGAATTTAATAGTTACGTTTGATATTTTAGCTAGTTTTTGGTTGGTTAAACTCTTAACAACGTTCCTTAACTTTATTTTTCTAATATTTTGTGTCGTCAATACGTCTTTGAAATTTACTAAAAAATTCATGCCCGCGTTGAAAGTGGGAGTTTACAGATAAATATACTATATTGCTAAAATTGTACCTACGCAATTTTTACACCCAACCTTTTCCAAATAAAATATTTTCTCTTGTTCGAACGCGTTCGTTCGATAGCCATCAAATCCATTATCTTGACACTCTTTCTCACTCTCTCTAACACACACACACACGTGCGCGCGTGCGTGCGCACACACAAAGCTAACGACAAAAAAAAAAACGAAATGTACAGGACCTCGATGAAAAAACTCGTGTAGAATAGGAAAAAATAAAAGAAATGAGGAATGTGCTTTGGCCCGTCGCAGTCATTTGTTATGATAGCCTCGCTGTGACGTCATAGGGAGTGATAAACGATTGGGATACTGGTTTTGAGAACCAGCCCATATTTTTTTAAGGGCTAGGTAGTGTGAGGGTTGAAGTGCTAAGCTGGGTACCCCCCTGAAGCGATCTTCATCTGACGGTGAAGACAAACAGCTCTTTGTCTGACCTATTGGGGCAGAGGAAGGAAGGGGCGGTAGTCCTATGATTGGAGCTAGGAACATTTGCTCTGGTTTTTTACAGAAATATTTAGCGTTACATTTAATTATTTATGTAATAATTACTTCATCTCTAAATAGCATCTGGTATATTTTATTGGAGAAATGTTAAAATTTTTTTGTTAATTTTTGACACCAGCTTAGTAACGGACTAGACTAATATCGTTAGCGAGGAAAGAGGAAATGTCACTCTAATCTGGAGAGAGGATGGTAGATCACAATCAGAAAACAAACGTCTGTTCAAGTTTGAATTACGGGCTCTCCAATACGAGTAAGAACCCACATCGGTGGGTACGTGGGATAAACTTCAGGCTCGTCTAGTCTGGTTTTCTAGTGATGGGAAGGTTTGGTTTCGAATTCCGTTCAAGTGTACTGAGCTGTCGCTCTCATGCGATTTCAGCAAACCCTTATTTCCCTCCAGACGGTGAAGTTGACTCTGTTTCCAACCAGGGGGGGACCTCAATTTCTTAGGCTTTCTAAAGTTCATTTGCTGGGGTACTGGGGTAGTCTTCACACGTTGATTTAAAGTGAAGACTTCCTGGCAATACTTTGCCGTGATTTTCTTGGTGGTTTGGACAGCATTTATTACATTTTGGTGCAATGTGAACGTGTCCACGATGTTGTTGATTTAGTAAGCTAGTGTTTGGAATATGTGTGGTCAAAGCCCCATCAGACCCACAGCCTCCGGACTAAAATGGCTGCGCTCATTGTGAAAGCTTACCTTCAACACGTAGATCGCTACGTGCCTGTTCCAAAATAAATATCGTTATCAAGTAGTAATTTTAATAAACAGTTCACTTTAAAGATGGTCTTACAAGAAAACCGACAAAAATTGTCTTTTGGTGTCAATAAACCCTTTTTCACAAAAATAGATTCAGACACCACCTCCTTCCTATAACCCAAACCCCAAATGAGCTAACTCCAACTATAAATTAAATTGCAAAGAAAATTGTCCTTTTTCGTTCAAGTGAATGTTTGCAAATTGTTTGGTTTTAAACAAACTTAAAATACATTCAACTTGTCTGAAAAGAATTGTTCGTTGAACGAGGGTGATTTGAGGAGGGGGAGGGGGTGGCGGGACTGGTACCTGAATTATTTTGTTTTG
>CABFWB010001515.1:45417-55770 GCA_902151455.1 Timema bartmani
CCCTTTACAACAAACAATTTGAAAGTGAGTTGTTTCACTTGTAAGTGCTGTTATCACTGAGAAGTGCAACTAGCCCTCCCCAGTGCCCAAGGACTCAACCTGTCTCAAGGAGTGCATTAAAAGTCCGGTAAGGCTGAGGGTCTGTGCCCAAAAGATCTAGGAAACAAATTTTCACTCTATCATCCATTTTATGTCTAATTCAGTTACAAAATTCATTCCCAAACATCTTACGGCTAGTATTAATTAGGACTGGATATTATTCTTCTTGAGCTAAAATTGATAGTAAATTTGTGCAATCCTCATTGTGTATGGCCTGTTTATAAACATCTCTATACGAAGTGTGGAAACAATAAACATAGTAAGTCAAGTATCATTTTTACAATTAAAAAAATAAAGAAATAGCATTAGATCTATGTATGTGTCTACACTACAAACCAAGGGTGGTTGTGATTTGGGATCGTGGAATTGTAATTGTGAAATACTCGAGGCGTTCCACCCGATGATTTACAATATGTGTGTAAAGGTAAAGGTGTTAGTCTTGGTAATAACTAATAGGGTTTTAACACACGCCTTGAAACGTGAATTGTTACTAGGGCTGTGATCAAGAACAAATTGATTACTGTGTGTTACTAATAACATAATTTACTTTATTGTGATATTTGCACAACTCCCTTTGACTAATGGAGTCAGATTAGGTCTTGAGTTAAGGACGAGTCTAAAAAGTGGGCAACCTTGTTATAAATGAGGATATTGCCAACTAGGTGCAGGATTCGTACTTTGAGGCATGTCTTGTTGACTTCTCTTTCGTGAGTGCGACTTTGTCTCGTTGTTGCGCACTACTGAAGGAAGTGTTAGCTTATTTTTGACTAGCACATGGGCTGCTTGGCCTTTGAGTCTTTTAAGTAAGAACTTTGATACTAGTCGATTTTTTTTTATTGGGAACACCTTTGTGATCAAGAACATTTGAAGTGCGGTGAACACGAATTGCGGAACAGCTCATCCGAGGTTGGTAGTACCCTTACACGAACTGCGGGGTAAAAATTAAATTTATAATGACGTTGTTCAAAATTGAAAATGAAGGTTAGGTTAGTTCAGGTTAGTTTATGTTAGGTTTGGGTTGATTAGATTAAGCTAGGTTAGGCTATGTTAGGTTAGGGGTTAAGAGTTGAATGTGATTACATGTTGTTCCTAAACTCATGTGCACAGGCTGACAGGCATACTTTATTCCAAAATTTGAGTGCGCCCTTGAAGTGTAATCAGGCTAATTAATTTTTCAACATTAACAAATAAGCTTTTGTACTTCTGTTTAAATATATTTATTCAAGAGTCTTTGGGTATAGCTGTCATATGTAATATTGTGATGTTTATAGATAAATAAAATAAATGTTGATTTGCTACATTATAAGTGGTGTTTGGTCAGTGTTTGCACCTTGCCTGATTCAGCCGTTCATATGTTTCTCCATTTTCTCCTCAGAGCTTGAAGATTCATTTTTGGTTCTCTGTCATTATTTTGGTACTGTGGGGCCATTAGCTGCTGAAACCAACCCGATTGAGAGAGAGTAAACACAATACTAAGGGTGTTTTTATTTATTTTTATTTATAGGGCTATTACCTTCCCTTGACGTAAATACATGTACAATTTTCCTTAAGTCTTACCTTTCACATCAGTCATCACTATACTTCTAGTGTAATTAAACGCAGATAGCCCCGGTCCCTCCCCCCCTATATTCATGTTAGATGAAACTTCAGCTACGTATGGAAATAAATATTTAGTTTATAAGCACTTGAACTTTGGACATATTAATATTGACATTAGCTCAGAAACTACAACAGAATATTATTCAAACTATTCCAATGTGAGATCAATTCCCTCGAAAGTAATTAAAACCAACTCAGATCAATGTCCATCCACACAGAAATGGGGAAACAATAACCCCATTTTACTCGTACATTTGTGAGGGTTCTCCTCACCCAACTATCCGTCTGGGTTAACAAAATATTTACACTAACTGGGAAAAGATCATACTTTAAGGAAATGTAAGAAAATTTATGTTCAAGAAAGTGTAAGCCATTTAGGATAAAACATCATCAGTATATTTCTCTAGTATTCAAACCCCGATCTATGGTAACCTTCAAACCCGACTAGGAGAATCAGTTGATAGGACATTCTTGTATTTATTGTTTACGCAAACTTGACCAATTTAATACAGTAACGATAGTAATACAAGTATTTGTATGGATAGTTAAGACAGTAAAATAATGAAACTATTAGGACCTGACATTACAGTTATAAACCAACCCGAACCACTAGTGCCTATTAGGGGGCGGCCAGACTGAGCGCGCGAGCGACTAAAATATAAAATAGAACACATGGGTTGTAATGAGAGGTGGCCAGACTGGAGCGCGCGAGCGAGCGACTGAGCGAGCATGCTTGAAAGATAGAACTGGTTCTATTTTTCAAGCGCGCACGCTCGACCCGGTACAGTATAGTTTACAGGCGCTAGGCAATATTATTATATGTTGGTTCATCGAGTGCTAGGAAAACTTCTCATTTTGACATTGTTATTACTTTTTTATTTCTATCGATAGGTTTAGCACACTTTCTGGAAATTGAAAAATGACACCTGGACACGGGAATCAAACCCGGTACCTTTGGCTTAGTACGTCAATGCTCTAAACACTGAGCTATCCAGGATTCGTCCCGTGTTCAGGGTCCTTCTTCACTCATATTTTAAGGCAGAGCCTATGATGGAGTGCGGAAATCGTCGGCTACAAGTGTGTGATTATATTAATATCACGAGCTATCTATCAGATAACGCAGCCATCGTCGACTCGGTAGTTGGCTTATTGCTGCCATTTGTACAATTATTATAATTGCACGGGATTTCATACTAAGAAGTAACTAGCCAAAGATATTATTTATGCTTTTAGTGAGGATTACTCCATCTAGATATCATATTCTGCAAAGTGAAAAATGACACCTGGATAGCTCAGTGGTTAGAGCCTTGGCGTACAAAGCCAAAGGACCCGGGTTCGATTCCCGTGTCCAGGTGTCATTTTTCAATTTTCAGAATATGATAGCTAGATGGAGTAATCCTCACTAAAAGCATAAATAATAGCGTTGACTATTTATTATTATTATTATTATTATTATCACCGCGTCTTACTACCCGATCGGGTTATACGTACTTACGCTAATTTGCAATGGTAGGGTGATTGTGAGATGAAATGGAGGACCTACAGTTTAACGTGGAATCCGAACCACGGTGGAGGCCTGGCATTCCTCACATTCACAAGTTGTGATTAATACACGTCTTGTCAGAGGTGAAGGAAGGGTTTGGCAATCAGATAAATCTGTGCCGGGACCGAGGATTGAACCCCGAACCCTCAGCAAAGAGTTCAGACACCTTACCCCTAGACCACCAGGTCACCGTTTGATTATTCAATTCTTATTATTAGCACACTTGCTATTAACGGCCTAATTTAATTGCTAAGATCATAAACCATGTATATATTTATATATATATAAAACTGATATGTTAAAATATTTCAATATTATCAAAGTAGGCCTTTACAAATAAAAATCACCATTAGCGTGGAGAGAGGAGGAGAAAACCACAACAATAAATCACTTGTTAAAACCACCCTCAGTTCACTCAGCCAAGATTCGGAGCCTCCTCGTCAACAAATAACGAGAGCTATCAGCTAATCACGCGCTCACTCGCTCGCGCGCTCGCCAGTGTGGCCACCCAGTCGCTTACGCGCTCGCTCGCACGCTTGTCAGTCTGGCCGAACCCTTAGAGGTGGTCTGTGGGTTGTGGCCTCTCATTTAGTCTCAAACTTGCCCTTTAAGGCCAATTAACATACATTAGTTAATTCTTATTTTACTCTCGCAACGCTTCTTACTATCTATGTACTGGTAACGCTAATGTGTTAGGGATGAGGAAGGTTGAATACAGTTGAAGTGTACCCGCATTTACACACAGAGAGAGTGTGGGAAACCATTTAGGAAAAACCACTCTCAGTACATCCGGCCGAGATCAATCCATGATCTCCCCGTCATCTACAGTCTAGTCTATTGCGAGAGTAGCGGCTTAAACCATGCGGCCACCGAAGTGTAGCATTCCTTGATTAATTGTGTTTGGTTGGTCAACTATACAGTGAGGGTACTAGCCCAACCCCATCAAGACTTATTTGCTCTGGCAGCAGTCTAAGAGGACTTCCGGTGTCCGCCTAGTTTTATAAATCAGTGATGACTGTGAGTTAAAACACAATTTCAGAGATAGTTGGTCACCGTCGGTATTATTTTAACATCTCAACGCTTTTAACAATGATCACTACCTATAACAATAACTTATAATAGTTACTTGAGGTATTAACGAACCCTTTTTTGAACCGACTGAATATATCAGCACAAGATAATTTCTATGTGCGAGAGTGAAAGGGCCTACCGATTTTGCTGGGAAATATATTTCCACATACCGTACAGGGTTCTTATACATACCACAATCGACATGGAACTGGTGGATTCACTTCCCTTCTGAAGGAAGTTTTGCTACGGATTTTTATCACTCAAGAAGAATCCATTGAGCCCTGTTGGGTTGAAACCCACGAACATCGGGTCCTGAGGCGAGCACTTTACCCCCAATACCATCAAGCTCGACTAAAATAATAATAATTATTATTATACAATAATACAATAATAATATATCTATCAATACGATAGCCCCTAAATGCCCTCTCGTCCCTTTTTGCAATGGCCGTACCACGACTGCGTCAAGCCCTGAGCCTTGTAGCGGCAACTACGCTAAATACTGCATGCGGGTTGTAGAGTTTTAGAGAGAGAGAGAGGAGGCTATAAAGAATGGTCGGCCTAACACCCCCAGCTCGTAACAGCGCTCCTCCCTGTTAGAGGAGGAAACTCTTCATAAAGTGGATGTGGATACTTACACTGCACTACTAACATTATTATTACTACTGCAACAGTAACATTTCTACTACAGAGTGCGGAAGAAAATACTGAGATTCTTGAAATGAAATAATGCAAACATATTATGTAATCTTTCATAAACCAATGTAACCACTTAAAATACTATATATTGCCATTTTAGTTTGGAAAAAAAAAGGCCTTTAGAATTTTACACAGTGACCTCCCTTTACATTCATAAAATACTGTGCATGTGTATGACATGTGCTAAGCAATCTCGACATTAAAATTGCAGAATTTCTTACAATCTCTTTCTAAAACTCTTGAATATGTTGATGATGACCTAGTAAAATATGAAGCACATCCCCATTTGTCGGGTTATGTGAACGAAAACAACCATCAGCGTATAACCCGAATGGATAGTAAGACGCAGTGCTAAAACAATTAAAATAAAAACATCGCTCCTGGGCGCCCGACAATCGCAGGAGCTTCATATATGTCCTATCTACAGCGAAAAATCGACTGTTTGGTGTTGAGTCAAGTCCTTTGGGGTCATTGGCCCTAACTTATTTGAAGAGGATAGTAATGCAGGGGCAGGGATTACATTGACGTCTTATCGCTATATGGAAAATGTTATGCAACTTTTTTCAACCAGAATTACTTAGTCTACATTCCATTTGATTCAAACTTTCCATATGGCAAGGGCATCAGTAATGTTTCTACAGTACATTCCCGTAAGGGTGGTCTGAAGGTTAACCTGATTCCTCCGCATTGGACTACTTTCTTTAGACACACCTGAAAAGTATTATATACTGAACATACCCAAGCCTAAGGACCTCTTTTCAAACAATGAAATTGCAATTTATTTGTTTTACAATGATAACAGTCACTAATTAATAAGGTTACATAATTTTACATTACTTTATTTTGAAAATCATCAGGTTCCCCTGTCGCATCTTTTATTATTGCCACTGACAATATTACTACTATTAATATTATTATTGTTGCCAATTTTATCTTATGGGGAAATAAATAAATACTGACAGGGCTCTCGCCGGGTGTATCCCAAACTATTGTACCTTGGTAACTCTACAAAACACTTACAGAGGGGTTTGACATATAAAATTTACATAAATACTTGGTACAGACTGTACAGATGTTTGTAACAGATACACTTTAGATAAGTACTTGGTACAAACAATACAGATGTTCTTGACAGCTAAACTTTACATAAATACTTGGTACAGACTGTACAGATGTTCTTGACATATACACTTTAAAGAAATACTTGGAACTAGCTCTACAGATGTGTTTTACAGATGCATTTTACAGAAGTACTTGACACACACTCCACAGAGGTGCTTGGCAAATGTACTTTACAGAGATGCTTGACAAATACACTTAACAAAGGTGCTAGATAGATACACTTATCAGGGTTGCTTGTAAGTTGTGAGACTTTAAATGTATTCGTTCATGTAGCAATCTTGTAGCAGACCAGTTGTATGTACATGTTTCATCAAACTATGTTGAGATTGACTTAGGTAAATAGCGGTTGTAGTACTTTTAATCTTCATCTAGCTTATTAAACTCCCAATGGAACTCCTTGTATTGTCCTGAGGCTGCGTTTAGAGGAACACCCAACAAACCACTCAATTAGTGCAGCAAACATTTCATCATAACCTTCAAACACAAAGGTCAAAGTTCACGTGGCTCAAATTATGCGTTGCAATTAGTCTTATCTACCGGGGATGGAAGTGCTAGCGGCACTTAATTGCTCCCAGTTATAAATTAGAGCACCTTTACTGTAACAACATAATTGCTTGTAGGAACACTAGTGGTTATTTATACGCTAACATTACGCACCTACTGATTAGACTAATTATATTTGTCGGAACTTATCATTAATAACACCTTGAATTGAGTTGTAATTAGTACAATAACATCAACCCAGAAGTCATGGGTTGAACTCTTAACCAAAGCAATCATCAATGAGTCGAAAGAGGGGATGGAAGTTTAATTCTACTGCTTCGGTGAGCACTCGATCTAGATGCCAGGCTCATCCAGTCTGATCTGCTGGCTAAAGGGAGGTCAGGGCTTGAATCCCAGCCATGTGTACTAAGATGATTTTTTCATAAATGATTTCCGAATCTCCCTCAACGTAAGTGCGGGTACACTTACTATGACATTTTCTTTCCATTTACCCACCCCCTTTTCGTAAAGAAATACGGATAGTATGAACGGGCAGTGAGACATGGTTGACATTTTTTTTATAAGTGTATATATGTGTGTGTGTATTTATGAATTTGGTATTCATGCTATGAATGTAAAAACAAAACTACTTCACATGTTCCGACACCTTAACTCAGATGGTAGTGTGCCTGTGTACTGAGCCAACGGTCCCGGGCTCAATTCCCGGCATGGTCGAAAAATGTATCATTGGTGATCTGTGGGTTTCCCCTTTCAAAATGATGAATTGACGCTGGGTGTTTTGTTTGTTCTCTATTCAAGTTAGTTTAAAAATCGTGTGCTGAAATAATCAGTCCGTTTATAAAGTGCACGTTAAATAGCTCAAATAATTGAGAAAAAAAACTTTACATGTATGTATTAGTTTTTTTATATTTTCGTATTTTATTTGATATTAATATGATATGTTATTTAGATACGTAAAAAGAAGGTTAATTTTTATGGTGAGCTATCTTCAAGTTCATTTAATAATCAGTTTAACTATTGTTAAAGATTATAAAGACACATTATCAATGGCTCCCATACACTGACAAATGTCATGTCTCTGAAAATTGTATTTTTCACAAAGATTTACCTCATTCTCTCCCTTTTCTCCGTTTGGACCTGGGGTTGAATACGTGCGAGTCCAGAGCAGGCTCCTACCCCAAAAAAATTGCTTCTATTTTCATGAAATGTATTTCCTTAAATATATAAATATAGTTTACCCACAACCAATATAAACGGAAACCATAATATTATAATTCCTGCATTTTATCATTTTCAAGCAATATCAGTCAAATGAATATATAACTAGAAGAAGTAAGGCTACAGCAAGTAATGGAGTTTTGCCACCTAGAAAATAAAATAACCTAAAATAACACAAGCAAGAAAGATAGTACAGGTAAATAGCGCAGGCTAAGATAAATGTTCATAAAAAGAAAACATTATCAACCTCGACTCACATAACTTTGGAAATTAAGAAAAGGTTCCTAAAGGCATATGAATGGCAGGTTGCTCTTTACAGGTGTGAAATATGGACCATTGGCGGCTCTGAA
Organism: Timema bartmani; assembly: GCA_902151455.1. Lineage (NCBI taxonomy): Eukaryota > Metazoa > Arthropoda > Insecta > Phasmatodea > Timematidae > Timema > Timema bartmani. The sequence continues at coordinate 53,623 of CABFWB010001515.1, forward strand.
AGGAAACGATTAGAAGAATTTTAAATGGGGTGCTACAGAAAAATGTTGAAAATATCATGGATGGAGGTGGTTTCAAATCGAGAAGTTCTAGTAAAAGCAAATGAAGAAATTAAACACTTGAAAGATGTACAGCAAAGGAGAGTTAACATGGAAGGCCATTTACTAAAACACGATAGTTTGAAGATGATGATTTAAAAGGAAATGTGAAAGGGAGAAATTCAATTGGTAAACCGAGACTAGAGTACATGAATCAGATAGCGGACGATGTTGGCAGAAGAAGGTACAATACTGTAAAAAAAAAATGGGGTGGGGCTGTGTCATGGACACGGCCGTGTGTTGTACGTTAATACGTTTAAACTTAAACGAACATCGTAGCTTCACCGAGTCAAAAGTTATACTAATTGCAAATCTCGATACGCAGCAAAATAACCTCAAAATGGCGGCGCTTCCCCCTTCACCGCGCACGATGCGTCACTGTTCTCGCTTATCGTAATGAATTCTTTGATCCTTTAGCTATCCAGTGGTATAATTTAATTTTGGATGTAGAGGAAAGATTCGAAACTACAACACCAAACTGTATCCCCCGATTTTGTTATCATTAGGTTTTTTGGATTGCCCTCGTATGGTAGCAAATTTAAAGACGTATTCACGTCAAAAGATTGGCTCATGCTAAGCAAAATGGGAGAACGGCAGCAAACCAATCGCAATATTGATGGTCTTATGATGATGAAGCAATAAATTCTGAGAAAAAATTAGAATCACATAAGGTAATGATCTATCTTTTTTTGTGCACTGTTGTGTATTTAAGACAGAAATTTGTGTATCATGGCACTGTAGATGATTGGGGGTGTGGAAGTTGGAGGGGGAAGATAGGGTGAAGTGCGGTTGTCAAAGGATGTGGACGCCGCTGATCCGTTCATTTGCGTTAATTCACCGATCGGTGGTGGTATGATCACGCATACTGATCGTTTAATTTTTATTTATTAAAATAAGTATTTTCTAACGGTGAAAAATACATGGTTGTGTCATTAAGTGCTATTTTATTCTTCGTCAGATAACCCTTTAATCATTATTATAATGCGGCAAAAAAAAAATATAAATCGCGGTTGAAAACAGAGACTTTACTAAAAAAATGGATTGATCGTTTTGCTTTTATAAAACTTAATATAATACCACAATGCTAAAGTTGTCATTTGCGACTTAAGAAAAAAATAAGTAAAGTAGTGTTGAACGACACTTTCAAAAAAGCATTTCGTCTTCAGTAAGAGATAATCCCGACGGCTATCGCAAGACAAAAATCTGCTGAAGAGCTACGGGAAAACCCCACTCCTTCATCATAGTTGGAGTGCGGTTTGAAATTCTTGGATGTCGAAGCCTTTATTGATATATAGATTACAGAAATATAATTGGAGCTTTTAGAAATAAAAAATAAAAATATAGGGTTTTCCATACTACAAGAAATGGCTACAAAAGTTGAGGAAAACCTTACATCTACGGAGAATATGCAACAATACATCATTACAAATGCTGGAACTTTTTACTGCTAATTAGTCACAATCCCGAAAGCTTTCTTTTGGTCTATCGACGCTTTTCGTCCCAACACTTAGTTGGGAACAATTTTTTTTACTGTGTATTGTATTAAAAATAAGTATCAAAACATGCTAACAGATTTTAAAGTTTAAATAACCAAATACACTCCCAATTTCAAAATGTCAGCTAAAGAAATTCAATTTCAAAAGCTACGCTAGTTGTTTACACATATTTACTGTCTAGACCTACCTGTGAATAAACATGTAACTATGGCTACTTTTGAAATATCTTGTTTTATAAATCATAATATGAAAATATAGTTGTAGCTTCCAACACACACACACACACACACATATATATATATATATATATATATATATATATATATATATATATATATTTGCTCTTTAATAAGAAAAGGTTCCCACCCTCTGGCTCAGACTGTTAGTATTAATACTAGTGATAAAATAGTCATCTCCTTATTTTCACGGAAAGGTTTCCCTCAGAGGTGAAGGAAGGTATGTGGTCCCCCTTACCGGCCGGTTCAGGCCCATTCCTTCCGGCAAACAGCCCACTGTTATCTGGAAATCTCAAGTGCTTCGTTTAAGTACTTCACTG
>CABFWB010001515.1:56279-95294 GCA_902151455.1 Timema bartmani
GGGGGGGGGTGGGGGTGGGGGGGGGGGCTCTCTTTGAGGTTACAGGTGGGCGCTTTTGCTACAAACACTCAACCATTGAAAATATTCGCAACAGATTATCTCATTCTTTCAAGCTAATATAGTTAAAATGTACTAATTAGGAAATAATATAATTAACAGGATATCCACTCGACACCTTAGCTCATTCGGTATAGTGTCTGCCTATTTATCTAAGGATATCCAGTTCGATTCTCAGCATGGCTGAAAAAACAACAACATCTGATGAATTTGAGGCTTCACTTTTCATAATGGAAAATTAAGTGTTGGTAAACTGGGCATTGTAATGGTTCTATAATCGAGTTATTGCGTGTGGATATGATTAGTCAGTTCAGACAGTGCACAATAAATAAATACCCCGAATAAAATAAAAAAACTTTAAAATTGGATCGAAGCTATTTAAATACATTAAATACTGGATTTGTTAAGATATAAAGGAATCACGAATTCGTTACACGTCCAAGGTCAAAATAATATTACTATAATACGGTATTTTTATAACAGTTTGTAAACTATCATTTTAGCATAATAGTCTGATTGTATTTGAACTAGCTTTAAATTCACAAATACAATTCAATAATTAAATAAATAAATAAATGCGTATTTTGTGAAATTATACTGGCATACAGTTATTTGTTCTGAATCTTAGAATTTAAAGTTGACTCGATTCGAATATTTTTAATGTCCCATAAGGCAGTTTGAGCATTAAATGTGCCGCTGACGTGCCCTTATCCTCAGCTCCCTGGTCTGGTTTCCTCATTGTTCCCTCGAGCTAAACATTGACCAGCTCAGGGATTGACGAAACTTAGTGATCATTTAGAGGATCTTGTCTGTCCCTTGCTATCTCCTCAGCTCCCTGGTCTGGTTTCCTCATTGTTCCCTCGAGCTAAACATTGACCAGCTCAGGGATTGACGAAACTTACTGATCATCTAGAGGATCTTATCTGTCCCTTGCTTCTCCTCAGCCCAAGTCTTTAGATGGTTGTTATTCCGTGTTCTTGGCCACCGTTAGAGATCGACTGACTTGTGATAAGTTACCTCTGCCTGGCAAGCCGGAAATTGAATCTAAACAGACTCCTCGATACATACTAGAACTTCAGCTTCAGATCTACCTAGGAATGTAAAAAAAGTATCGATACCTTTTTCCTTAAGATACTATAATTTTTTTACTCGATACTTATTTCCGATACTTTTACTAATATTAGTACTCATACTCCGGTATCGGATCGGTATCGAAAGAAACAATTTTTTTTGTTAGTTTCACTCATGCTGGAAGTCTGGGACTAAATTTTTTACTAGGGTGGACTGTGGAGGAAAAGGAAGAACAAATGACAGTGCAATTGGCGACCAGTCTTACTACACCTTCCTTTATCAATGAGCACGGACATCAAAAAATAAACAAAAGAATCTTTTGTAGAGCTCAATGAACTTAGTCACCTCAAGGGTGTCCCAAGCAGGTAAAGCAGGACAGGACGTCGATTATTCTATTGTTTGTCAATAGTTAATAATCTATCTTGATAGAGTATATAAACGAAGAGTGTAGTTGATAAATGGCACCTCCCAGAAGTGAATTATGGAAGATTTTTTAAGAAGTCGGATAGCGGAAGAGTATCTTGTAAAATTTGTTTTAAAGTATTAAAAACATTTATAATTTTCAGTGTTTAACTAAATATGAAAATACAATTATAATGTAAAAGTTTAACTTGTTATTACTAGATAAAATAAACATTTTTCAGATTAAAATTTCGAAACCGATACTTACTGTTATCGATACTTTTCTTTCGATACCTGTACGGTATCGATAATTTACTTCTGATACTTTTAATGAGTGCAGTATCGATACGTTTCTTTCGATACCACATCCCTAGACCTACCACGACCTCAAGACTGAAAAGTTATTGTGACAGCTTATAATAGCTGACCTTCAGGGCTGACATCCTTCTAAGTTCTTGTGGCAGCTACTCATTAACCTGGAGAGCTGACATCGTTCCAAATTTCTGTGGACGCTTGAACTCAGTGCTGACATATACTACTTTTTATGTTCAGTACTGACTGACATCCCGGGCTGAAATCTTTCCATGCTCTTATTGCAGATTGTACTCACTGACCTTCAAAGACATAAAGTAGTTATTACATTGTACATGTGACCTTGAATAATTAAGGTAAAACCTCGTGTGGAAGGGGGAATTCAGAGGAAATGAAGCGGCGTTTTTGTAGAGCGAGAGTGGGAAACCTACTAGGAAATAATACTCTTAATACATTTATACGGGATTATAACCTTGACCTCACCATCACCGGCAAGCCAGAGTAGACGAGCCTGACGTACAGTCCCCGTGTCCAGTGACCATTGGCGTGTGCTTTAGATAGCGTCAATCCCTGATAATCGATACTGGAACTCTATGGTATATCAGCTGGGTCCAACTCGGACGATGCTACTGCGCTGATTGCAGGGATTAATATTAATGGACCGTTACATAAGGTAAAATCCTCCCTTCCTCCATCTTCTACTACCCCTCACCAACTTCTACGTGAGAAGGATGCTACAAATTGTATCCTCGTAGCTTTTCATCAAATTTTTAACCTTTACTCTTTATCTTCTTTATTTATGTGTCCGTCTCTTCTTGTTTGTCGCCACAAAACACTTGTATGTGTGGATGACGTCACGCATCTCTAGCGCCTTTAGCGTTTAAGGGAGGAAACTGTGCTGACAGGGCACATACTTTAACCGGGCGTTCAGTAAATCCAGAATCAATGCGCCAGAGAAGTGGCAACTGGGAGATATTATACCTTCCACACGGTCAGGGATACTTGATGAATTGACTTCGATTACCGTCGGTGTCAAAACTTAGTGTTTCTTCGGTGTGTACGAATTGTGTGGAGTTGACCAAAGGGCTCTCTAGAAACCTCAGGAGCTGATTTACCATTTCTTAACAAACATTTGTAAGAAATAATCGAAATTAATATTTTAATTACCTCTCTATACCCAGTGTTTTACTATCCGTCCAGACTTTACAGATATCTACACTAATGGGGTATGTATGAGGAAGGTATAATCTAGATAAAATGTAGCCGTATTTACGTGGAGGTAGATTGGGAAATCACTTAGAAAAAATCCTCTCAGTATACAATAAAAAAACACCTCAGTATGCAAAGAAATAACATTTCAGTACGTAAATAAATAACATCTCATCAAGCAATGCTTGGATTTTATTTCAGAAATTCCCGTGACCGGAATGTGTGATTTAAAATTTCCAAATTAACAATATACTTTGTAAAATCCCCTACTTTGAATGCAAAAAATTGCATTGCAGTATGTAGAGCAATCAATTTATTTGTCTATCTAAAGAAATACAAAAGGGTCTGTAATATATTTAATACACGTAAAAACTTTTGTTTGTGATCGAACGAGGAGGAAATCGTGACCAGCTCCGCGTTGTAATTTCAAAATGGGAGCAACACGGGGAATTTTCATGTTCGTCTTAGACACACTGTATTACCGATTTCTTCCCTCTCACTTTTCCATATTATAAATTCACTCCAGCGTCTTCAGGAAATGTAAAACGAGAGAGAGAAAAAGAGAGGAAAAACCCAACCATGGAGTTCTACTAATATTCCTACCTCTCTGATCCAACCATGTGCCTACTTTCCGATTTATTAACACTTGTCCCAACAAGAAGGTGGCGGAGTAATACCTCGTTTGAGCGGGACAAAAGTAGTCATTTCAGCTCCTGTGGTATTTTCTCTTCTTTTTTATGTTAAATGTTTTATCACCCCCCTCCCTCTTTATCACCTCTTGTTACGTTCCAACAACACGAAACTACGAGGTTCAGAGGCTGTAGAAATGGTACCGTGGGACGCGCGGAGGGATATTGTCTACATTTATTGGACGTACAATGTACTTTACTCTCTTCAAGTGCCTCGCAGGTCTTTGCTGCTCCTTTCCAAGCCAACATTAATATTATTATTATTACTTCTACTAGAGTTGTTTATTAGAACTATTGATAAGCGTATCTTTCTTAAAAGCAGTAGAATTGTCGTGGGGCTTCACCAAACGCCTGGAAATTGTTTGTGTAATTTGACGCCCAAAACGTCAACGATTCATAAACCGTGGGTGTGTACGTTTGTGCCCCGTAAACATCTGGGGCTCTGGAATTTTGTCAAATGTTTTTATTGCTCCTGGAATGTTAAAAATTGTACTGTGATGACAGTAACATTACTGCGGGTAAACTATCACAATACCAACTCTTATTTATGGTTGTGAAGCTTGGACCACCTACAGAAGGCACCTAAAATGTCTGGAGAGGTACCGTCAGCCTTGTCTTAGGAGAATCCTCAGAGTAAACAGGCAAGATCGGCGTACTAATATCAGTGTCTTAGAAGAGACCAATTCCACCAGTATTGAAGCGTTGATCATCAAGCATCAACTTCGATGGACAGGCCACGTTGTTCGAATGCCCGAAACTCGACTCACCAGATTATATATTCACAGTTGAAGGATGGCCAACGAAACCTGGGGGGACAGCACAAACGGTACAAGGATGTTCTTAAGTCCAACATGATGAAATGCCTAATCGACATTGACAACTGGGAGGACACAGCGGCCAATCGCCCGGCATGGCGTCAGCTTGTCCATGAAGGCCAACAACACTTTGAACTACAACGACGAAGACACCTATCTGACAAGCGTAGTTCCCGGAAAGAGTGAATACGTCATAGGAGAGTCAACCCTCAATAGCCAGCGGTTAACAGAGACAACGTTTGTCAACACTGTGGGAGAGTCTGTAACTCCAGGATTGGTCTTTACAGTCACCTAGGAACCCACTCTCAAATGATAATATCCGTGGAAGACAATCACACTCGTTAGCGAGTGATAACCCATCATCATCACTGCGGGTAACTGGGTCTAGTAGAGGAAGAAGATGGAAGCATGGCAATGAATATTCAAGAGAGACGTTGATGTATTTTAGCTATTTAAAAACATATTATTGGGATTTTAATTCATATCTACATTAGAATTGGGGAAATGAACAAAGGTACTAGTTTCGTCTTGTTGGTTTGCCGGTGATGAGGAGGTCAGGGATCAAAGCTTTTTTTACGCAAATATGAGTGCATTTTCTCTAAATAATCCCTTCCACATGCATATTATACTAATGTGAATATGCGGATGGCCCGAATGGGTAGTAGGATATGGTAAAACCCCGCCCCCTCCTCCTACATGCAAGTATCAATAGTGGCTAGATGCTATATATTATTAATCTATTGATTAATAAAACTTAGGGCCGGTTGCACAAACAACAATCAGTGGCTTGATCAGAGATCAGATGTATGTATATCTCCAATCAGTGTCTCAAACCTCATTTTCAGTTGCACTATTAACGATTAGGACGTGATTGTCGATCAAATCTCTGGTCAAGTTAACCAGCCAATTTTCTCCCATCAACTGTTTGATTCCCCGATCAGTGTGTTGATGGTTAACATAACCTGTAACTGTTATGTTCTTGATAAATATAATTTGTACTTTATAATCTTTATTTATTAAGTAATATTTAATAAATATATTTATATATCATTCCATTTATTTTTAATGTGAGTTTGATTCATAGATGTGAAATATGGAGTCTTCAGATGAAGTTTTTAATTTATATAACGAGGTTATAGAAAATGTTCAAGTTCCAAGACAACTACGAGAAAGATATGAATTTTTCTTTAAATATAGCGATAGAGAATTTGAGATGAGGTTTAGATAAATTAAAGTTGGGACTTCGGGATTTCTTTTCAGTCATTATGTTATTTTGAAATAATATAAATACTTTAAAAGCTCATTTTATAACCTAACTATAGTAATACATTAATACAAACGTCTATTAATAATTTCAAACAAATTTACATGTATTAATTAAACAAATAAAGAAAATAAAGATATTCACAAAGCCAATCTGGTGTATACTTTTAGGCTATGTTACAAAAGTCAGCTGTTCGAAAATATAACTTTTTACAAGTTTGCCATGTTAGTTATATTTGATTCTCCGGTCAAATATGTGGTCAGGTGGTCGGAGTTTTTGATCTCTAGTTAATTTTGTTGCAACCCAAATTTTTCTTGATCTCTAATTAAGCTGATTGACAATCCGGTGATTGAAGAATCAATATGATGTTTGTGCAACCGGCCCTTAGGGCCCTTAGTAACTGTCACACCAGTCAAATGACAACTTCATGGAGGCATAGTGATCAAGTTCTCAAAGTATTGGCTAGATAGCAGCACCGATACATAAACTAAACAGGGGTGACCACTATTCCCTGGGGGGGCGACTATGGATGGGTCTCCCCTACATCCACACCTGGTGAATGATAAAAACAAGGGTCCCGTCTCATTTTGAGCTATTGGGTTAGTTGTTAGCTCCATGGGTCTCAGGGAAGGTTCCGCCACTCGGAAAGCAGACCAGTACGATTCATTTTTTAAAAAGAATCGTAGCCTACAAAGCCTACACTTTCACTTAAAAAAACATACAGCGTGAAGCTATCACTGTAGCCCGGGAATAGAAAAATCTTTGGAGTTTTTTATTTGTCAGGATAAAAACAACCAACTAGAGAACACAATTTATATTGATACTATTTCGAGCTATCCTGGTTTGAGAAAGTGAAAAAGGTATGGCTGAAATGTCCAATGGGGAGCGTGACTTCCTAACATGTACGAGAGGTCAAAATTAAATATTTTACGTTACAATTAACAATATTTACAAGTTGCACCTACTCATGAGCGGGAGAAAATCAACAGTGCAAATTTGATTTCGAACCGCACCTGCTTTATTTTAGCAAATTCGAGTGTAAAAGGATCTTTCAAAATGGAACTAATGCATCTAGTTGTACCCTACAGTGAATTTGGGCCAAATGTCACTTGCTGTACTCGTTATACTTTTTTTTACACATGCAGTTACTTAAACTATAACAATGGACAAATGATCGTATATTGATCAGCTTGTTCACATTGTTATAAAAACTTGTCCGTATGTTTTTTTCCTGAGATATACTCAAGGTGCACGCAGCACATGTTAGTGTGTGACACTAATCCACACATTAAAACCTGCATCAATATCATGAGCAGTGTTGTCAACTCATTACGAAAATCCAACAAAAAAAATTATAAAAATGTCATAAGGTCTTGTTGATCTAAATATCGCTAGATTTACTAATGTTTAATTTTGTTTCTAAACTTAAGGAATGAGCCCTCTTAGCAAATAAAATAAAGATACAGTCTACTTTAAATTGTAGTAAACATTTATTGACTTGTAAGCATCCCTGAAGATATATATTCTAAAACACTTGAAAATCACAGTTGAGTTACTAATGCGAAGTTAAATTGCCATTTACTTTTTTCATGTCTAGGTTATTTCCACATTAATAAAAGAACACATAAAAATACTAAAATAATGTTTTCTTGTTATAAAAATCTATAGATTAATTAAAAATCCATGAATACTGCTAACCACTAACGCTCTGAAAAAAGTTGGATCTAGTGATAAAAAAGCTAAGCTGACAACAACTATAGGTCATGTTTCAAGGTTTCTTGTCCTGGACGGAGAGACGCATGTATCACAGCCTGAACTATCATCTTAAGGTCAAGGTTTCTTGTCCTGGACGAAGAGACGCATGCATCACAGCCTAAACTATCATCTTAAGGTCAAGGTTTCTTGTCCTGGACGGAGAGACGCATGCATCACAGTCTAAACTATCATCTTAAGGTCAAGGTTTCTTGTCCTGGACGGAGAGACGCATGCATCACAGCCTAAACTATCATCTTAAGGTCAAGGTTTCTTGTCCTAGACGGAGAGACGCATGCATCACAACCTAAACTATCATCTTAAGGTCAAGGTTTCTTGTCCTCGACGGAAAGACGCATGCATCACAACCTAAACTATCATCTTAAGGTCAAGGTTTCTTGTCCTGGACGGAGAGACGCATGCATCACAATCTAAACTATCATCTTAAGGTCAAGGTTTCTTGTCCTGGACAGAGAGACGCATGCATCACAACCTAAACTATCATCTTAAGGTCAAGGTTTCTTGTCCTTGACGGAGAAACGCATGCATCACAACCTAAACTATCATCTTAAGGTGGGAGTGTAGGGGACGTGAGAAAAGGCCAGTGTTTTTGCAGTTTTTATGGCAACACATTTTTTTGGCCAAAATAAATAAACTAATGCTCCAGTATAAACGTATATTTTAATTTTCTTCACATGTTGATATCAACATTCCTGAATATCTGTAATGAGCATGGTGTTATTATCTAACAAACTTTTTAAATGAAGAGAAATAGTTTCCATTAAATTCAAGAATACCCTAGACAGATATTTATGAAATTTTGAGGTCACCACGTGACGAAAATAAAATTATATGCTTGTACTGGAGCAATATTTTATTTATTTTGGCCAAAAAAAAAAGTTTATTCTTGAAAACTACAAAAACATTGTTTTTTTACCATGCACCATTTCATCCCACCTTTAGCCTGTTATCTAAATATAAGCGTCCACTATCCTGCATCGGACGGACCGCACGCATTGCACCAATAGGATTTATTTAGTGTACTGCGTCCAATGCATTCTGAGCATTCAGATTTCCTAAGGCTGCTCATAACATCTCTCCTTCAGTTCTAGTCGACTTTTGTTTGTCCTAATATCTATAATGACATCACTGACACGGGTGGTCGTTAGGATATAAGCTTCTTGAGACAAACTCTAGTTGCACCCTACAAAACTGTCATTAATCTAACAGCTGGTGCTTTTTTATGTTTTTTCTTTTATTTAATTATTTTTTACTTTGTTTTTAAATTGTCACAGTTATTTGATAAGAATAACAAATTCTAGATTTGATTGGTGAGCATACTTAAATTATTATTATTATTATTATTATTTTCACCGCGTCTTACTACCCATTCGGGTTGTACGCACTTACGCTAATGTGCTATGGTAGGGTGATTGTGAGATGAAATGGAGGACCTACAGTTTAACGTGGGATCCGAACCACGGTGGAGGCCTGGCATAGCATACTTAAATAAACTTTAAAAACGTTCTGTAGACGTCAGACCTGTAACTAGTGATGTGAGGGAGAAATAATAAATAACTCACTCACACGCGGTAGTTCGCGAACTGGCGGAAGACTAAACTGCAAGATGTTTGTTGGTCGTGAACGGCTGAACAACAGGCTATTTTTATATCGGTCGTGGACGATTAATGTCACGAACGGCTAAAATACAAAAAGTAGTTGGCGAACTATTGAACTAGATAAATGAACTGCTCATTTCAATGAACTAATAGCTTTGAACTATTCCCAACAGTGAACTTCACTGCCCAGTTATAAACTAACTAGAGCTAATAAAGCAAGGAATTCTGAATGGAAATGTTGTGAATGGTGTGGAGTGCGTATACTACTCAGCATTCCACACGCACGCACTGCGCGGATCGGACTTTAATCTGTCTCCCGGGATTATTATCGGCATTGCCGATGTCTGATGCGTGCGATGCGGGCTAGTGGACGCTTTACCTTAAGTCCTATCACCACGAAACACAACGTTTCACGGCAGGTTGCAATACACTTCTTAACGGTCCTGTATTTACTAATCTGTAAACATAATCTAGTCACTTTTGTCCCTCACCCCCTTAAAGAATTCTCTAGTTTATGTAAGGTTTTGTAAATGAAACCGATAAATAAGTTGAAGGGTTGGGCATCTGTGCGGTCGTCGCCCAGGAGCAAGTATTGGTGCTTCTATCAGGGGGAGAGGGGTGGTATTTAGTTGTGACTGGGAATGAGGGGATGGGGGAGCTGTTGACGTCTGCTTGGGATGGGGAAGGGTTCATATATATGAGCGCAGGGCTGCTAATTTGCAGCAGAGAACAGACCGAGGAAGTTATACATCACGCAACTTCCTTCTCTGCTCGGTCACTTTCTTTTCTTACTGGACTCGGAGCAACAGCAAACTAAGGGACGAAGCGATTATTTCACCCCTGGCTTATTTTCTTTTTTTATTCGCATATAAATACCCCTCATTCCCCTAATTATATTTATATTAATAGACTAGGACTTAGGAAATGTACCTGTGTTTGCTTGGAGAGAAACTGGGAAACCACTAATTAAACCTAGCCAAATTTTAAATCATGGCCTCATGACAATCCATTAAATGGTGAGACTGACGTCTTGGTGGAATACCACCGATACGTGTGGATTTTATATAATAATTGAATGTAAAAAATCATAAATTTTAAACTTAATTTTGATTATAGTTTAATAGGAAATGGACTACATAAAACTGACAGTGTAGGTATATAACCTAATGATTAAATTTGTTTGTGAAATACTGAAAAAATAAATTGGTAACAAAATTTTAAATATCTTAGCTTAGAGTTGTTTTTTTACACATGTGGTTATAATATACTGAGATTACATTAATAATTATCTCCGAATCTTTCATATTGTACTAACTTGGGCACAAGGTGAAGACTCTCACATGATTCTTATTTAGTAAAATAGAAATCTTCTTGCCATTTTGAAGTCAGGGTGCTAGCCACTCGTCTAACCCCTGTATCATCCAGAATAGTTCCTCTAGCCTGTGTTCCCCGGAACCCAGTGGCGCCTCCAGAATCCCCCCTCTCTCTGCACGTGTTGATGTATGAGGGGGAAAAAGGGTTATTTTAAGAGGTTGTTAAAGTGTGTTTAGTCTGGTCCCCGCCAATCAGGCGCGTGTGTCATGGGGTGATCCCCATGTCAGTCAGTGCAACTTAACCGACAGAATGGCTGTCTCCTGTCTCTGTCACTTGTCATGGCAGTTAGTTGTACGTTGATGACGTTCTCCATGACCCGGGTAGATCCTCTGTCACTTGTCATGGCAGTTAGTTGTACGCTGATGACGCTCTCCATGACCCGGGTAGATCCTCTGTCACTTGTCACGGCAGTCAGTTGTACGCTGATGACGCTCTCCATGACCCGGGTAGATCCTCTGTCACTTGTCATGGCAGTTAGTTGTACGCTGATGACGTTCTCCATGACCCGGGTAGATCCTCTGTCACTTGTCATGGCAGTCAGTTGTACGCTGATGACGTTCTCCATGACCCGGGTAGATCCTCTGTCACTTGTCATGGCAGTCAGTTGTACGCTGATGACGTTCTCCATGACCCGGGTAGATCCTCTGTCACTTGTCATGGCAGTTAGTTGTACGCTGATGACGTTCTCCATGACCCGGGTAGATCCTCTGTCACTTGTCATGGCAGTCAGTTGTGCGCTGATGACGTTCTCCATGACCCGGGTAGATCCTCTGTCACTTGTCATGGCAGTCAGTTGTACGCTGATGACGTTCTCCATGACCCGGGTAGATCCTCTGTCACTTGTCATGGCAGTCAGTTGTACGCTGATGACGTTCTCCATGACCCGGGTAGATCCTCTGTCACTTGTCATGGCAGTCAGTTGTACGCTGATGACGTTCTCCATGACCCGGGTAGATCCTCTGTCACTTGTCATGGCAGTCAGTTGTACGCTGATGACGTTCTCCATGACCCGGGTAGATCCTCTGTCACTTGTCATGGCAGTCAGTTGTACGCTGATGACGTTCTCCATGACCCGGGTAGATCCTCTGTCACTTGTCATGGCAGTCAGTTGTACGCTGATGACGTTCTCCATGACCCGGGTAGATCCTCTGTCACTTGTCATGGCAGTCAGTTGTACGCTGATGACGTTCTCCATGACCCGGGTAGATCCTCTGTCACTTGTCATGGCAGTCAGTTGTACGCTGATGACGTTCTCCATGACCCGGGTAGATCCTCTGTCACTTGTCATGGCAGTCAGTTGTACGCTGATAACGTTCTCCATGACCCGGGTAGATCCTCTGTCACTTGTCATGGCAGTCAGTTGTACGCTGATGACGTTCTCCATGACCCGGGTAGATCCTCTGTCACTTGTCATGGCAGTCAGTTGTGAGCTGGTGGGATCTACTGGTTGCATTGAGTTCTAGACTAGTCGAAATTTCCCACTTTGATCTGACGTGTATATTCAGGATTACGGACACAAAGCTGTGAAAGATGAATTTATTCCTTCCTTAAATAATAATAATAATATTTAGCACCGCGTCTTACTACCCGTTCGGGTTATACGCTTAAGTACTAATTACGCTAATGGATTAGGAATTGGGAGGGTTGAATTTATAGGAAGTGAACCCGCATATGCGTGGAAGGAGAGTGGAAAACCATTTAGGAAAAACCACCCCCAGTTCACCCGACCGAGATTCGAACCTCGATCTCCCCGTCCTCAGCGGTCGAGCTTAACACGACTAGTGTGTTAGCCAACTACGCTACCGAGGCGGGTTTCTTTTTTAAAGATATTAATTATGTATTCAGTATCTTGACAACTTCATCAAAATATCGCTGATGGCTTCCAACTCTAGGAAGCACGACTCTTTAAATCAGACAATAAATTTAATCATCTTAGTTATTGTGTCCGACATACGTACATCCTTGAGAATATAAAATATGGTACATAAACACAGAAAAACAACTAAATGAAATTTGATACATAACTACATATACTTTCAACTATTTCCCCAAATTATTTCTTATGTCAGACCATGATCGAACGTGCTTATTAGTTTCAAATTTTACTAAAACAATTTGAAAGCAAAAACAGATTTGACCAAACTGAGCAATCTCTATACTTTTTAAATATGGTTTCCTATGGCTCTGAAACACTTTATGAAAATTTATATTAAGTCAACAGCCCGAAGGTTGTTTTGATGGGATTTCTATACATATGGAGCTCGGCATGTACTCAGCCCTCCAGCTGGTTAGTGCTACCTGCACCATCTGATACATATCTCATATACTAGGGGAGTTCAGGAAGTGTGGTGGTTCCCCGTTGCCTTCCATGCTGAATTTCTATGAGCGAATGCGAAAGGACTTACCAATTTTAGCGGTAAAAGTATGTTCACATACCTTCCAGGATTCTTTTACAAGCCACAAACGACATGGGACCAACGGCTTTAATTCCCTTCTGAAGGGAGTTGTGTTATGGGTTTTTATAGCTCAATAAAAATCAGTCAACTCCGGCTGGGTTTGATCCCCCGAACATCAGGTCTCAAGGCGAGTACTTTACTCCAAGAACAAGAAACATTACTACTGGGCATATTGTTTACCAGAAAATATTCATTTTACTTTACCATCTAAATAAAGTAACGTAATCGCTAAAACTTTCGACCTAGAGATTATGAAGAATCCCTGATGTTCTATGTGGCATCGATCACCAAAATGTGGGTCGTTCAACACTGTCTGACCTCACATCTGTCTGTCCCTCTGTCTGTAACTGGGACTACAACCAAAAAGGTTTTATGGATTTATGTCAAACTCTTTACTAGTGGTTATAAGGTCATGCGTCGAAACCAAATAGAGATTTTGATTCCAACCCTAAAATTAAGGGGTAGTTTAAAAATAAATGAATTTTGAAAATTTGAAATTTTTTGAGATTATCTTCATCAACTCTGTTCAAAATTAATATCTAGCTATCAAAATTATTGATCCAGAGTAGCAAGGTTCTGTTTTAATTTTACTATCTGGTATTTTGTCTGTCTGTCCATCTTTCTGTCAGGATAGTTGCTACACGTTAATTGTCAAATTTGGGGACCGATTTTAACCAAATTTGCAGGGATATTCTTTGAAATGATATCAAACGATCAAACGATGTATAGTTTTCAATATGCCTATAGATATGTTTCAATATGGCGGTCACTCAAAAGTTTTTTCGTTTGGTAGTTCATTTAAAGGGGTCTCAGTTTATAATTCTGTTAGTTCAAACCCGATTCCAGGAAAACTATTTTGGACTAGGCCGAGTTGGTATATCCTGCAGCTTGTAGGATAAACCGATATAGCCTGATTATTTTAGGTAATACTAGTTTTCATCCTTATTAACCCATACTATGAATCGACCTTGGACATGTTTCATCATGCACAGTTCACTAGCAAATGTTGTTAGCTAACCTAACATAACCTAGCCTGGCCTAATCTAACCTAGCCTAAGTCTGGTTTGGCCTAGTTAAATTGTAAGCCATATTAGTTTATCCTACGAGCTAGGCCATTATTTTAGGATTAACTAATTCAGACTAGGTTAAACTAGTACATCCTGAGACCCACCTCGGTGGCGTAGTTGGCTAACGCGCTAGTCGTGTTGAGCTTGACCACCGAGGATGGAGAGATCGAGGTTCGAATCTCGGTTGGGTGAACTGAGGGTGGTTTTTCCTAAATGGTTTTCCACTCTCGCTCCACGCAAATTCGGGTTCAATTCCTCTAAATTAAACCCTCCCAATTCCTAATCCATTAGCGTAATTAGTGCTTAAGCGTATAACCCGAACGGGTAGTAAGACGCGGTGCTAAATATTATTATTAGTACATCCTGAGGCTCTTAGGATGTATCAATTCGGCCTAGTCCGATCTAGTTTGTCCTTAAATCGGGTCTGGACGGTAACAATAAAGTAATCAATCAAGTACTCAGGGCGTACTTAATTTAAATTTTGATATATTATACTAGATTGACGTTTTAAATCACGTGAACCACGGTTATTTTCTATGAATATAGTGAGCAATTGAAGATACTGTTTTCTGACTAGCTTGATCACCAAGGAATACTATATTTGTCAAATCCCAGGACAAATCATGTGAGAAATCTCAGCTTGAAATACAAAGATAAATATTGAAGATTGTAGTAGCAATAAGAATATAACATACTTCTTAGCATGATGCACTTTGGTATTTTTTAAATGCAGGGAGAGAGTTCTACTGTTCTCAGAACTATAAATATATTAATTTGTTTAACTAGGGAATCCTTTGAAGGGGCTTACCGATAACCTTAATGTTGAACATTTTGTCTCAAACTATAATATTCTATGTGAGAAAGCAAGTACAATTGTGTAATACCATTTATTTTTGTGGGGTAAATTTGACATTTTTTGAATAAAATATTTACTGCCATGGAACTAAAAAAATTAAACGATGGTTCTGTGTAGCTTTAAGCGTAAAACTGTAAATTACTGAACATTTTAATTTGTGGGTGGTTAACATTGTATGATGGGTCGCTTTAAAACATTTTGTTTACTAGAAAGAAGGGAGAAAGGGAAACAAAAAGTGAACATTTTCATTCGAGATTCCAGGCTGTATTCTTTCTCCATACGCCCCCCCCCCCTTTTTTTTTTCTTCAATCCTTTCACCTCTTTATTTGTTCCCCGAGAAGTAACAATCCTGCGAACATTCTCCTCCAATCTTCCTAAGTACACGGCAACCAACAGAACTGCTAACTCCCAGTCCAACCAATAGGAGCGCTGGCCATCACTGTTCGATGGGTTGCCAGTCCCAAGGAGAATGTACAGGATGGAGACGTTGACCAAATGAAGAGTTTTATCGTTGGCACGTGGGGTGACTTCCTGACACGGCGGGCCAGTCCACTGTGAGGTGGGAGGATCGTATATACCAATCGGGCAAGGTTCGTATATAGGGAAGTTATGTCGTGGTGGCCATTTCAACAGTCATTTCTTTACATCAGACTAGATTAAAAACCAACTTGGTTGTTAGTGCTTTATTTCCTCTTCAGATCTTGGACTAACTTAATTATGTCGTGTTGGACATATTCTTGTAGAAGTAGGAGTGTTGAGAAATATTCATAAATATAAGAGTATATAATAGTTTCATTCACTTTTAGTAGTATTTCCTTCAAAATGATTTGGCTTTGTCATGTTTAACATGTTCTATAATCTGTTTTAAAGGAAGAGTTCAAACTATTCAATGAAACAAACTTTACTTAAAATAAAAACACCCCCAAAAAATTAATATACAAATATAATGGTAAACATTTACTGTAAAACTTTGTTCCTTCGTTTAGTAATATCGGATTCGATTACACGTTTTTGTTCATGAAGTTTATAAAATAATCTCTACAGCTGTCCACAACGTAAATAATATTTCTCTATCCATTAGTAGTTAAATATGGGCTCAAATCTTAAAACTTACTAATTTTATTAGGTTTTACAGAGTTTATATTCAAATTAAATAGATCCCAAATTAAAATATCCACTCACATGATATAAGGTTTCGTAAAATATTCCAAAAACTAATTTGTTGGTTTAAGTATATTAAAATATATAATTTAATTAGTCCTGGTGTAATGGTACTCTTTATTCGTTAAAACAATTATAAACCAAAATACAACACATACACAGTTTTAAATCAAAATTATTGTTTTATATAACAGTAAAAAAAAATTACATAACTTTTTTACTTTTACTCTTGATGTTAAAATATATATAATGTATAAATAGGCTTGCTGTTTTCATTATTTTTAAAAATAAAATTATTGTGTGACATGTTCCCGGATAGCTCGGCTCGTGGGAGTACTGAGTTCATTATTTATTATCTTCATGTTTCGCTTCCAACACCGAAACTTTTTTTTTTTCAAACACAAGTAGAATTTTGTCAGGTTGACATGTATTCATTCACTTTTAAATAAACACAACACTTTATTGATCGAGAGAAATAAACACGCCAAGCATATTTTACTTTGGGATCATTCACATTGTTGGGCACATGGTCCTAGGCGTCAATTTTGGAATACATATTATTGCTGGTGACAAGGCGGCCAAAGTTAAAATCTCGACTGGTTGAAGTGGGACTGATTTTCCGAATATTTACTATAGCATTTTTTCCCCCCAACCTATCTTCGTGCTGATACATGTGAATTCTCTTCAAGTTAACCTTCCAATACCTATCCCTTGGAATAATACATTGATAGAATTTATGTTAAACGTGCTAAAAAAATACGAATACTTTCATGTTTCATAGCTTTAATGTAATTATTCCATACCAAAACAAATTCCCATAAAAATATTGATACATATAATTTACAACAAGTCGATTACAAATTCTCTAATTATATAATATTTAGCTATTTATTCTACGGTAAAAAAAATATTCCAGGGTAATCTCAAAACCATTTTAAATTAGAAAAAATTATAAACAATTAGTTTCAATAGTTTGTTAATAATGTTCTCAGATACTCGTATATATAAATTGTATATCCAGTATATAAATATAAATAACTGTATGAAGTGTAGTATTATTTCTATCTCACGGCATCAGTAGTTTAAATATATACTTACAGTGATTCCTGCAATATATATAATAATACATAAATACATACATGATAATACACACACACACACACACAAATATAGGGTCTATATAATACATTCCAACACACATAAATGTACGAAGTATGTTATCAAATCTATCTCACGGTGTCAGTAGTTTAACTACCTTATTAAAGATCTCATAATGTAATAATAATAATAATAATAATAATAATAATAACAAGTATATATTTTTTATAATTACGGAAAACATTCCATAAATGTTTGGGAACTTAGTTTTATATCTCTCTGTACTTATATATAAATATATCTTTTGAAAACGTGCCATTAAATGCCTTTAAGGTTATAAGTCCTTGACTAAGTATTTTACTGTTGTTAATGTTTTTCCAAAAATCAATACTCTTTTATTGATGATTAGTTCATGTTAAGCTTAAGCCAAGCTATAAAAACCTTAAAATATTCAATAAAAACATATAATGTTAGTGTATTTGTTAATGAACCGAGATATGGTTATGGTCCAGTGGTGCTGAAACATATCTCTAGATTTAGTGTTGTCTGTTTTTGGAGCGGGGCGGGATTCCATGCAGCTCGTGTGTATGGTTGGCGGGGAAGGATGAGGCAGAGGATTGTCAGAAGTTGGAGGGGGAGCTGTCTATATCTGATGCCATCCAGTCTAAAGCCACTCTAGGGCTCAGCATTTTATTTCATCTCGTGCTAAACTAAAAGCTGAAGTGAGGCAATCCTCACGCTGAGCGTCGGATACCATCGAGAGATCGGGTTGCTGGGGCAGCAGGTGGAGAGGGGGGTGGGGGAGCCTTATGATGTTTCACACACGAGATGAAAGGAGGTCATGCGTACCAGGGAAGACTACAAAAGTTTCCAGCCGGAGGTTTTCGTCATATTTTCTTGGGATTATTCATCATGTAAGATCCATATTCTTAGCTTCTTGCAAAGTCGACAGCGTTAAGTGTGAATCGTGGAATAGTAACCTCCAAGGAAACAGTTTTGTCCCGTTCTAAGCTTTAATTATGATACTTTAGTACAATATATATACTATCAATATAATCTTTGGCTTAAGGATTCTAATAGACGAATCATGTGATCGAATAGAAATAAGTCATAATCAAACCATTTACAATATGGGTTCAATATTTTATTATGATATGTAGTATAATTATTGAACATATAATCATAAGTAGCTTTTAATTATCATCTTAATAGCACATAAGTATAAATATGAACATATTTTATTATTAAAGATTTAGAAATGTAAGAAAAAGACGATGGCCTTAGCTTAGAAAAAAAACACACCAATATTTATATTACTATTATTATTATTATTATTATTATTATTATTATTATTACTATTACTAAATAGGTTGCGTTACGCAGATCGTACTAACTTTTTCCTATAATAATTTATTAGATGGTAGAATAAGTTTTCAAAATAGGTTTTCAGTATACTAGGCCTAAATACATTTTACACATAAAAAGAAACATATCACCTTGTTGATAATAATATTAATAATAATAATAATAAAAATAATAATAAAAATAATAATAATAATAATAATAATAAACCCTCTTCACATAAACATCCAAACAAAATTGTAAAAACTATTTTTTTAATTTCCAAGAAGCCATTATTTGCAAACTACACTCTAATTAAATATATTTCATTAAATAAAATTTATTCTTAGTCATTATGTAAAATAATTACCAGATACAGAATTTAACTAAATCGCAGGATATTGTTTATTTTTTGAAAATTTGGAAATTTTCCAAAAATATCTTTAAATAATAGACTAGCTTTAAATTAATTATTCTTCAAAAAAATCCACGTACACTACTATAGTATTTATTACGTAAAAACAAACCCCAGAAACCAATTTCAAACATAATCCTTAAAGATATTTTTGAAAAATTTAAAATTTTTCAAAAATATTTTTAAGTAAGCTATCATTAAATTATTATTTTTAAGTAAAATAAATACATACATTATTTATTAGGTAAAAAACTTACTAGATACCTATTTTAAACTAAATCATTACAAATCAAATAGCCAAAGCTATTATTTAGGCTTTTAGTGAGGATTACTCCATCAAGATATCACATTCTGAAAATTTAAAAATGACACTTGGACACGGGAATCGAACCCAGGACCTTCGGCTTAGTACGCCAATGCTCTGACCACTGAGCTATCCAGCATTCGTCCCGTGTTCAGGGTCATTCTCCACTCATATTTTAAGGCAGAGCCTATGATGGACGTGTGGAATTAGTGAAAAATGACCCTGGGTACGGGAAGAATCCTGGATAGCTCAGTGGTCAGAGCATTGGCGTACTAAGCCAAAGGTCCTGGGTTCTATTCCCATGTCAAGGTGTCATTTTTCAATTTTCAGAATATAAATCATTAAAGCCATTTGCAAAAGATTTCAAATTTTTGAAAATCTGTCATTTATAAACTATTCTTAATTTTTTCCCCACTTTTTCTATCAAAACAGTCCCTAAATATCCATTCAAACCAAAGAGATAAAGCCACTTTCAAAAAATTTCTAATGGTTTGATATCAGTCATTCGTATATCAAGGTTGAATAAATTTCATCTGACCGTTTGGGTCCTAGCCCCAGGGAAATACAGAAAGGCTGACGTGAGAACGAACAGATTTTCAATACCCCCCCTTTTTGGATTTGGGGAACATAAAACGTACAGATTCATCATAATCCCGAGGTCGAAAATTTTCATGATCACAATACTTTATTCGTGTGAACGTAAAATAGTTACATCTCACGTTTAACAAACTAGACATACAACTAAACCTGGGCTCAAACCAGATTCTAATGGTAGCTCTCTGATCACTGGACCAAGGAAAGAGATACTATGTTTTGATAATAATTTGTTTGAACTTTTTTAAATAGATCATTATATACCAAGAAAAAAAAATATGTATAAAATTTTGCCACCACAAAAAACAAGTAACTTACTAAAACTATTATGATAAATAAAAACAAATAGCAAACGACAGCTAAAATAACCAAACAATTTCACAGGTTTTATTTATTGTATTGTTATACAATGTAGAAGTTGTGAAATATTATAAACCTGTCTTGCCAGCAACATGTTCTTTATAACAATGAATACAAAGCGTGACGCATCATGTGTTAATGTTGTAAAGGGATCATAGCTTAACAACATTTGTTTGTGTGACACTGACATGCGTGAAGACTACTCTCCATGTTATATATATCCTGATTTGCAAACTAAAATATTAGCATTTAGGGAAACAAAGAGCAATGTTGTTGGTGAGAAGTGGGAGCTGGTTTTCAAATAACTTTATTAGTTTGTAATTAAATGTGATCGAATAGAAATGTGTTAATTAAAATAACTGTGTATCTAACTATGGAGCTATCACTAAGCAGTAGAAGTCATAGTAAGCATTACAACTAGCACTATCTAGTATACCCAGTAATAACTTATAGAACTATAATAAGCACTAAAACTATAATTATAATTAAGAATTAGAACTATCACTAAGCACTAGAACTAATATAAGAATTTAAATATACTCAGCACTATAACTACAGTTAAAACTAGCGCACTAAGCATTGAAACTAGCGCTAACAATATCATTCAGCCCTAAAACTATTACCATAGCAGCACTTAAACTAGCATAAGCACTATCACCGGCATCAAGCACTATCACCGGCCTCAAGCACTAGCACCAGCATCAAGCACTAGAACTAAAACTAAGACTAACTAACATAACTAGCATAACTATTACAAATCAATAAAAATGGCATCAAGGACTATAAATAAAACTAAGCACTAAACCTAACATCAAGCACTATAGCTAAAATAAAGAACTAAAACTATCACCAAGCACTAGCAATACTTCTAAGACTACCAAAAACATTCAACACTATAGTTAGAATTTACAATAGCATTAAACACGTAAATTAGCGGTAGAAAAAGCATTCAACACCATAATCAGCACTAAAACTAGCACTAAAACTAGCACTACTTTTCAGGAGGGTTTTCAGAAAGATCTGCTCTGACTGGTTTTATACTTCATCAGCTCTGGTTGTTTCGGGTTCTAATACCAGGTGAAGGTATCCGAGTGGCTAGGGTGTCTACTACCCATGTTTTATAATATGGTGATGTAATATTTACAAGGGTGAGTAACACAGGGAAGCCCTTGGGATGAGCATTTCAGGGAACTTCCAACAACTCCGATCCTACCACGCGCAGGCTAAATATTTTAATCAATTTATGGATGCAAACCATAGCCTCTGAGAAGTTGCGTGTAATTATTGAGCCCCATGTCAATAATCACGACCACAGATGGAGTTTAGAAAATACATTAATGATACATTGTTTGAATGGAAGTAAAGGTTCACACCACCAGTATAATTAGGAGAAACTCTGGATTAATTTATAATCAGGAAGTCCAAAACTCTGATAGCCCAGCATATTAAGCTATATTCACGAATGCTAAGTGTCTGGAAATAATCCAAAGTAGATTTTCAATGTCATCAGAGGTAAGCCTGGGTGAAAGCGTTTGTCGGCGATCCTCGCCTGGGACGAGTGGCGGGTGGCGTGCCCAGAACTTATCAGGCGCATGCATCAGGGTAAATTAAAAATATGTGATTCCCCCTCATGTATCACGCAACATCGGGACACGTGACGTCATGGCTGGATAGTGCTACTTGAAACGCTTAAGAAGATACAACTGTTAAAATAGCCCTTGGCTATTCCTCATGGCTCTCATCTGTCTATGAGAACATATTGTATATAACCATATATACTTGTCCATGGGAACAGGTTGCATATATCCAGGTATACCCGTCCATGGAACAGGCTGCATACATCTAGATATACCCGTACATGGGAACAGGTTGTATATAGCCAAATATACCCATCCATGGGAACAGGTTATATATAGCCAAATATACCTGTCTATGGAAACAGGTTGTATACAGCCAGATATACCTGTCCATGGGGACAGGTTGTATATAGCCAAATATACCTGTCTATGGGAACAGGTTGTATATAGCCAGATATACCTGTCTATGGGAACAGGTTGTATATAGCCAGATATACCTGTCTATGGGAACAGGTTGTATACAGCCAGATATACCTGTCCATGGGGACAGGTTGTATATAGCCAAATATACCTGTCTATGGAAACAGGTTGTATACAGCCAGATATACCTGTCCATGGGGACAGGTTGTATATATCCAGATATACCTTCAGTTGACCTTCCTGACCCCTCAGTCATGGGAACGAGCAGGACGGGACCAACAAACTAAATGTTTAAAAAACTATATTTTTATTTTAAAGGTGGATTGGCCCCCAATGTTAACCCCACCTGGCACTGCACCAATTTTCAAAGAATTTTTAAATTGCGGGTTTCTAGAAATATTGCCGTGGCTTGTACCAAGGTTGAAGGGTGGGTTTCATGGGGGAGAAAGGAGGGGTTAAGTACCCCTATACCAACAGAAGAAGGGAGACAAATCTGCTTCCTCTGCCATTTGGGCTGCGTCCAATATTGACAAATCGAAGGTACTGAAGGCTAGGTACAGCTTTCCTTGGCTGCCAACTTTACAGATCTCGGGGAATACATTTTCTCTCTGGTATTAAAACCTGGAAAGTAGAAAACTAATTCTTTGTTTAGTGATCTATGTGGCAAGTTATCAAGTTGGTAAGACCCCTTGCCTGGATACTAACTTACTATTACAATACGAACAAATATTTACCACTGAATTCCATTCAGAAACTAAACACGAAGTATTAAAATATCAAATCACAAATAACAATAATTTTTAACCCACTTCAGTGGCTGAATGGTCTAAGGCGTCACTCTCGTGTTGGATTGGCCAGCTGATGATGAGGAGATTGGTGTTCGAATCCCAGTCCAGTCTATTGAGGGTGGTTTTTCCTAAATGTTTTGCCACTCTCCTTCCACGCAGATGCAGGTGTATTTTCTCTAAAATTCTTCCTTCCACATTCTTACACTATTAGAGTAATTATCATAATACGTATAGCCTGAACGGGTAATAATTGGCGGAGATAATAAAAAAACAACAGTAAAATGTATTCGCATCGATTGACTCGCGGAGTAAATGCTGTGCTCATCTAGTGTGATTTGTTGGTTACAAGGAGATTACGTTTAGAATCCCATCTTTATTTATTGAAGATTGATTTCCATAAATGGTTTTTCATTATCTCTCTACGCAAAATAGGTTACTTTTCCTCTAAACTAAGAGTACAGAGAAAAAAGAGGCAAAGTTCAATTTTAACATCTATTCAAAGACGACAGAGACCTCTTTTAACCTTAATCTAAAGTTCATTAGAAAAGTCTCATGATTGCCTAACAGATGGCAGCACGAACTCAATTTAAGTTAAAATTGAACTTTGCCTCTTTTTTCTCTGTACTCTTAGTTTAGATTTGACAGTCAATATTTTAATAAATAGTTTGATTGACTACAAGTAGCTGTCAAGTTGAACATAATTATCTAGAATCTAAAATAATTAACTTTAAAATGGCTCTGATACATGTTTTAGGATTATTTCTTAAGCTTATTATTGGATCTTAACCTCATCAATGGGAACACGGGCTGGACGTCAATATAATATAATCTGGTTTCCCGATGACGTGAAGGTCGATGTCTGAATCCCTGAAGGGCGTACTAAGGTAGTTAATCCTAAATGGCCTTCCACTCTCTTTACATGAAAATGTAGGTACGTTTCCTCTAAGTATTACCTTATTAATCCCTGCACCATTAGTACAGTTTTATCGCAATTTGCTGGAATGCTGGCGACTGAGATGTTGGCTTTCAAATCCCGGCTGGGTTTACTAAGTGTGGCCTTATCTAAATATTTTCCCACTCTCCCTCTATGCGTATATATATATCTGATGTCAACGTGACAGCTTGACCACTCTGCCTATAGATGCTCAGTCTATAATTTGACTGACAGATTAATACCACGCGTTAAATAAACACGACTTCTAGGCATCGCCAGATATTTATGTTCAGGATAATTTGAACGCACCATCAGCTGGCTTCAAACTCTGTCAAATATTCATCAGAAGTCATAAATATTTTCCAGAGACTGTTTTTGATGTTGATTTTATTTGTTGACACTTTTGTATTGGTTTATCGCATTTCAATATTTTCTGTTTGATTTCTGTGTGGGATTTTTTGAGAGGTTGTTATTGTTGCTTAATCTTTGATTTTTTTAGTTGTAGGCATAGCTTTTATACTGTTCAACATTATAAAACTTTGCTATTTTCCCGATATAATATATTCTGAGTGATCTAAGTGTTTCTACAGTTTAATGATAAACCTTACGTTATCAAAATGTATGAGTAAATTTACCTTTGAGCTTATGTTAGTCATGTTTTATACCACGTCAACATCATGGTTATTAATTATCTAATCTAGGGGGTAGGGATGATATTGGTAGCTCAGAAATAGTGCACCCGCATTAGCGTTCAAAAAGGATGGGAAAACCACAACCGTAGCTCAGTGCACCTTGCCAAAATGTATACCTCCACCCAATTTCATACTTTTACCAGCCACAGAGTAAATTGCGAGTATATTCCTTAGACCATGCTATCACCGGTGGATATGAAACTTCAAATAAAATAAACATTCAGTGGAAATTGAAAGAGGTCAGGAAACAGTCTCCAGTTCTGCCTGACGTATGATTCTAGTTAAGTCTAGGGACCAAGATTAGGAAGGTCGCATTGGTCTTGAAAGAGAGCTGAAAACCACGCTATAGATATACACCACTATTCTGTAATGGACATATATCAATTCACAGTCCATAAAGCACTATTTGAATAGTTCTATCTCGCTATATTATATCTGGACTACCATCCACATTGCCACAAAGTACACAATAGCAAGTACAGCCAGCAGTAAGTCGTACAGTTTAGAAAGTATATACCATATACAACCTGACAGAAAAACTGCCACTGAAGATCGGGGAACGTAGTTTTTAATTTTGTTCCATAGATATAATGTTAGTTTTTAATACCATCTTTATTCTTCTGATTTACCAAATTTTACAAAATATACGTACATATATTAGTAAACTTAACCATAAAGGGTTGCAACGCATCTTAAACTTTAATTTCACAACTGCTGGTTTTAGTTTCACACAGATTAAATTAATAATATAAGAGAAAACCAAATCTATATATGGTTGATAACCTGTTATAATTAAAAATACGGGAAAACGTCTGAACCAGTTTTGATAAATGAACACTAATCTTGGTGACCTGGTGGTCTAGTGGTAAGGTGTCAGACTTCTGTACTGAGGGTCCGGGGTTCAATCCTTGGTCCCGGCACAGATTTATCTGATTGCCAAACCCTTCCTTCACCTCTGATAAGATGTGTATTAATCACAACTTGTGAATGTGAGAAATGCCAGGCCTCCACCGTGGTTCGGATTCCACGTTAAACTGTAGGTCCTCCATTTCATCTCACAATCACCCTAACATTGCACATTAGCGTAAGTGCGTATAACCCGAACGGGTAGTAAGACGCGGTGCAAATAATAATAATAATAATAATAATAATAATAATAATAATAATAATAATAATAATAATAATAATAATAACACTAATCTTGAAGTTCATGGGCCCAGGCTGTCAGCAAAAATGGTAGCATGTTCTTCAAATTGAAAAGTGACAGCTGGAAACGGGCATTGAACCCGGGACCTCAGATGAGTACACCACTGAGCTATTCAGGAATCATCCCGTGCCCAGAATCATTCACCATTCTTATACAATGCAGAATTTGGGATGAACGTGATGATAGACTTGGTAATTGGCTTTTTGCTGCCAATATTACAATTACAATTTTAATATTGGCCACTGAACGTGATATTTAGATGCATCTGTAGCCATAATTAACAAATATAATAGCTTATCTATTTAATCCATCTTAAAAATAATAGCATTCGACCAAAATCAGATTTTCCTAACGAATTTCAGGATTTTGTGCTGTGTACGTGATGGCTCATCTGTATAAACATTCTTTGTTTACATCACCATGGAAACTATGATTTGTGTTTTATTGGATGTTGGTAGATACAAATATTTTTACAATATTCTTACTTTAGTGGAAGTTGTAACAAGTAAAAATTACTGTAAAAATGTGTATAAGCCTTTATACCAAACAATCCAACTACATATAGTAGGTTATAAAAATATATATCATTTTCTTACATTTTGTGTTTTCTTATTTTTATTTATCTTTATCATTAAATATTTGCCTTGAGTCACAAAATGTCCGCTATAATTGCCGGTCTTAACACAACTTTTACCAATATTCTTTTAATTTAGGGAATTAATTTCCTAGACTCGGAATACATGTTTTTACCATTGAAATGTTCTTATGGTTATTTTGCATTGAAATCAACAAAACTTACCATAATTTTAATTTAATAGGCTAAGTATTCAATTTCTCAAAAATATTTTATTTCGTTTTGATTCGCGCATGTATTATAAATTCAATTCATAGTTGTTATAATCATTTACGTTTTGATCTTTGCCAAATAAAATGACTTGATTTAATCTGTACAATCTTCCCTTGCTTACATTACCCTGGAAAATTACCCAAGCAAAACTTTAGTAATAAAATTGTAGCATGCACTGCACAGTCCACCAGTAACATATATTTATTTTTTAATTTTCAGATGTTCCAAGAACATTCCCAGGCAGAATATTGAAGAATTATTAATTTATTTTTAAGGTAAGTGTGTATTTTATTTAAATTAAACTAAGTTTTACATCAAATGTGTCTTTTGTCCAAGGGTTTGTTCGCAAATGGTTTGACGATCTGCAATCATTTATCATTCACGAATTTTGCTCATACAGTGTTTATCAAATTCATTTTTAACATATAAATCCAAGAATATAAATACATATTTTATATTGAAAATAATTTAAACTTATAATACCATAATACTTGTCACTTTCCTGGATACGAATGTTTCACTACTGTATATACCTAAAACATTATAAAATATAGTCAAACATATGTTTTATTCATATTATAGTTGTAGTGTAAATAATAAAGTTCATTCGTAGCTATATTTGATTCAAGCAGGTGTATAGTTTTAAAATGTCTCAGTAAAATAAATTAAGTTCACCTTTAAGTATTTCAGACTTTTTTTTACTTTACATCTTACTAGGTAGACCTACCCTTCCGAGCTCTATGCATTTAACTACATTGATTGAGTAAAATGAAGAAGAGGAAGTGACCCTGTATGGGGAAGAAAGGTGGGAAACATTTATATGAGCAGCCCTCAATATATTTGGCCAGTATTGGAATATATTTAGTCCACATCCACCTCAGAGGTAGCATGGTCTAACGCGCTACTCTCACAGTAGACTAGACTACCAATGACGGGGAGATCAAGGCTCGAATCTCGGTCAGGTGTAACGGGTGGCTTTTCCAAAATGGTTATACAGTCTCTCTCCACGCAAATGCGAGTACATTTTTTCTAAATATAACCTTCCGAATACCTAAAACCATCAGCGTAACTAGTACATAATCGTGTAAACCGAACGGGTAGCAAGACGTAGTGATATAAACAAATTAGTCCATATATCCACGGATGCGGGTAATTTCAAACTAATAACAATAACTATGACTCGTAAGCAAGTTAGGTTACGTGTTTTAAGATGCTGTATTTTAAATACTTCTTGCCCACTTATTATAAATCTAACAAACCACTTACAGAGCTCAAACTACAAAGTTTACATTTTCAAGTGCGATACAAGTAGGCATACCTCACTTACAATACTCTACGGGACGCTACTGAATTGCAATATTTGCTTGTATCATCATTTCATTTTACTTCTATTTTTTATAGGTACCCCTTCTCAATAAACGAACACCGGAAAGTGAGACAGGGAAACCTATACTTCAAAAAATATAGCCTATATATATATATATATATATATAAAATCGAGGAGATTTGATCAGACTGAAGAAAGGCTTTTGATGAAGTGAACCATTTCCTAAGAAAGAAAGAGTTTTGTTGAGTTCAATCCGCACAGCCAAGGCAGCGATAGGGTTCCTTTTCTTCCAACACTTCCTCAGTTTTATTATATTACTTTTATTGTTTGTTTTCCCTTGCTTCGTAAGCTCATATAAGAGAGAGAGAGAGAAATACAGCCATCATTCACAGTCCCAGGGCTGATGGTAGAGGGCGTGCCAGTTTTGAAGCTGTCACTCTATAAGTCACTGTCTTGAGATCTATTTACAAGGGAGCTTGTAGCGGTATCTAATCACTACTGGGTGAAACTAGGTTCTACTATCCCACTTCACATACCTGAATCCACACGTGCTGTACCTTTCCTACCACTGAGGATTTCGGGATATTATTGTTGTGTTGAAGGAGGGATTGGGGGATATTGGGACAGATTGAAGTGAGATAAGGGGGATTGGAGGGTTTTGTAAGGTATTGGGGATACATTGGAGGGATACTGGGGTGTTATGGGGATATTGAGGGGCAAATGGGTGATATTGGATTTTTCGGGAGTTGGAGGTGATATTGTAGGGTCTAGGAGATATTGGATGTTTGGAAAGTTGGAAGAATATTAGAGATTTGGTAAATTGGAGGAATATTGGAGGTTTGGGGGATTGAAGTGATATTGTAGGGTATTGAAAATTTTGGTGGTTGGAGGGATATTGGAGAGTTTGGGAGATATTGAAAGGACATTGTGAAGCATTGGATGTTTGGGTAGTTGGAGGGATATTGTAAAGTTTGAGATAGTCGGAGTCATTTGTTTGAGCACATATTGGTTCGTTGTCTGGTAGCTGTTTAGTAACTGAGTTCACGTCCTAATAATTTGTTTTTATTTTTATGCTACAGTGCCAGTACGGACTATCAGGGATGCGTGGGTATTTAATTTAAAGAAACTGTAAAAAGATGGTGAACTATATCAACTATGTCAGTGACTCACGTTATCTAGCCTTTAGGAATAAAATAAAGGGAGGGAGAAGTGCCAATAATGACTAAGCGAGTGACCTAAAGGAATAGGATGAAGAGAATGAATAGTGATAATACTGGTCATCAAATACATTATATAATTTAAAAAGATAGAATGAGGAGGAATTATTTCAAGAAGCTGTCCTAGCATGTGCTTGTAAAGAGAGTGGCAAAGTGAACTGTCATGAAGCTACCCCCAGTTCAATAAGTGGAGTAAGTCTCTGATTGCGAGGTAAGAGTCAAGTGTGCTAAACCCTCGCCTATAGTCTTTAATAACTATTGTGTATTTTATTTTATATAAATCTAGGTTATCCACATGTCTACACTACGTATTGGGGTAGGGATGGGAAAGGTAGAATTGATATGAAATGTAATCACACTCACGTGGAGGAATAGTGAGAAACGATTAAGGAAAAAACACTCATTATACCTTGCCGGGATTTGAACCCCAAGTTTCTCATCACCTACAAACGAGATTAAACGAGTTTTATGTCTTAGCCCGCGTGCCCACCGATTCGGGTTTCCAGCTCTAATATAAACATCTCCAAATACTGGGTAAGATTTGTTCAATACATTCTTGTAACGCGCAGCTCCGAAGAACACACAGTCTTTTTTGGCGTTTCTTTATTTTCCATTCTTCCATTATCTTCCTCAATTGCCTTCTTTCTCCGCCCCTCAAAAGTTACTTCAATATCTCGTTTCGGGACTGACTGTGTCCAAACTAGGCAGCCAATTTTCTTCTTAGACCTATAGAGGGTGTCAGCGAAATAAGAATAAGCTAACTTTGCCTAATTAGTTAATACTGTGACTTTGTCATGTGCTGTTATGATCATTGTGACCTTATTATAAAGATTGTGATCGTGTGATTGTGTCATTAACAGTGAGACATTGTTCTGTGTTGTTATGAACATCGTGACCTTATTATAAAGATTGTGACCGTGTGATTGTGTCCTTATTAACAGTGAGACATTGTTCTGTGTTGTTATGATCATTGTGACCTTATTATAAAGATTGTGACCGTGTGATTGTGTCATTAACAGTGATACATTGTTCCGTGTTGTTATGAACATCGTGACGTCGTTATATGCGATAATAATTACAAAATATTATGACAAAGAATTTAATTTAGTTAAGCTATATATTTAGCACCGCGTCTTACTACCCATTCGGGTTATACGTTTATGTAATATCTATGATAACGGTTTTAGAGATCAGGAAGGTTATATTTAGAGGAATTGTACCCATATTTGCGTGGAGGGAGAGTGGAAAACCATTTTGGAAAAATCATCCTCAGTACACCCGACCGAGATTCAAACCTCGATCTCCCCATCATCGGCAGTCTATTCTATTGTGAGAATAGCGCCTTATTCCATAGGTCCACCGAAATGGGTAGCTATGATGTTATTATGATATTTATTTTTTCAACCACGTCTTAGTATCCGTATGATTTATGCGCAAACGCTTATTACACTGATTGAATGGGTGAGTAATGTAGAGCTTTAGAGGGAGTATATCCAAATTTACGTGAATGGAGGGTGAGTAACATTATGGAACCATCCTCAGTGCACCCGATTGGGACTCGAGCCCTGATCTTTCCATATTTTAGTTTCACGCGAAAGAGACGCGTTAGACCATGTAGCCACCAATGTGGGTCTTGTGATAAGTAATCCACGAAACTGCTTAGAAAAAAAAATTTTAATATATAACTAAAAATTCAATGCAAAATAAATGTTAATTTTGTTATTTTAAGTACAAAATAAAGTGACTGTGTGTATGTATGTCAAGTATTAAAGCAATGTTGTTTCTACATTAGGGCTTGCAAACCTAACAAAACAAGACATTTTGTCTGAATGATAGTGCGAGCGTTAAATTAGTACGGTAGTAATAACTAACCATTGGGAATATAAATGTGAACACATATACTGTACTTTCTATCCTCAAAACTAAGCAGTAAAAAAATAATTATTTATGTAACCACTAGGTTCAGGGTAAGTCCCACAAAACACTTCTCCACGGAAATAGTTATAAAACATATCACAATGTTACAATTTGTTATGTTAGTATATGTACCAACCAGTGATGTAAGCTAACAATGCCGTGGCCGAGTGCACAGGGAGACTGACTACGGGTACTAAAGTTAAAAGTAGTGGGGATTGTAGTCCTGGATAAGTAAGATACACCAATCTTTCCTCCAGTCCTAGATTAGATACCATAACTTTGCCTCCAGTTCCAGATGAGTCAGATATAAAAACTTTACCTCCAGTTCTAGGTCAGTCAGATAGCCTAACCTTGCCCCAGTTCCAGATCAGTCAGATATACTAACTTTACCTCCAGTACTATGACAGCCAGATACCCTAACCTTACCCCCAGTTCCAGATCAGTCAGATATAATAACCTTGCCTCCAGTTCTAGGTCAGTCAGATAGCCTAACCTTGCCCCAGTTCCAGATCAGTCAGATACCCTAACCTTACCTCCAGATCCAGATCAGTCAGATACCCTAACCTTACCTCCAGATCCAGATCAGTCAGATACCCTAACCTTACCTCCAGATCCGGATCAGTCAGATACACCAACACTTCTACCTTGTAACTTTCTTCTATTTCTGTTTTACTTTTCCTCATGTATTCGTAGTTTATTTTTATTCCTTCTTCCTGCTCTGTTGCCCTCTTGGTCCAGATCACCCATCCCCCCTTTAACCCCCAGTTCCTGTCGTCTTTTATTCCACGTCGGTAACCTCCCTACTTCCAATGAGACCATTTATCTCTGCCCTCATTTCCTGCCCTTTCCCCCCTGACTAGGAAGTGCGTGGTACTAAGATGTCAGCCGAGAGGTTTTATTCAGCCCACACTCCAAAATTGTATATTTGAGATCAGTTTTTTTGGTCTGATGAAACAATATTTTACCCTTTATTTTATAAGTCTTACCCGAGTTTTTCGTAAACTGGCTATAGACGATTCGGTTGTGTTTATTTCACGTTCTGGGCTCAGAATTCTTCCCTCTGCAGACAAAGAGGGAATTACTAATTTTCTGTTATTCTGTTCTTCAATACACAGTTAACAAGTCGGATATTTTTTGGTGTGTACTAAATCTTACTACCAATCCGAGATGTCCACATAGTATTAGGCCAGGAGGTAGAGTTTAGAGAAAATTTACCCGCATTTGCGTGGAGAGATAAACCCGATTTATGTAAAATAACAATGTAAAAACAACACCCAGTGTACCTGACTTGGTTTCGAACCTAAGCTCAATCGTTCAGTTCAGAGCTGAGCATACCAATCGAGTTTTAAAGGGCTGAGCTGACCCTTCATTTCTAAACACACCTATTTTATTATTAAAATTTTATACAAGAAAGTGTCAAAACATGTTTTTGAAACATCGCTTGTATGTAAATAAACGTACAAAGTAAATAGGCACAATATAATTTTTCACTCGCTACACAAACAGCTCTGGCTTTTTACCATGACCTTTAAATAATTAGATATTTTGTTTGGTTTTAAATATCTTTAATATGATATAGCCCATACTTTCTCGGCACAGATAATTCGATGTAATGTTGAACTATACTATTTTTTTTTCTTATTTTGGACATAAGCTATATTTATCAAAAGTAATATATAAAATAAAAAATAAGAAATACTTTCCTAAATAAACAAAGGCCCACACACAATCCCGTGTTTATCTATTATTTGTTTTGAAAATGAGGTGTTATTGTTAGCTCTGCAATATAATGGCAGTCTGACAGTAAGCAGTTCCATTGTAATATCTGGGTCATAGGACTAATACAAGCATACACACTTAATTACTTTACTTATCACCTTGGGAAGGAGATAAAGAATCCTAGGACTTGTCTAAATGTTTCTTCCAAGGGCCCTCGGAAGTTAAGAGCGCTTGAAAATTGCATTGAACTTGAATTAAAGGGTGGAAGTCATTTTTAGTGGTGTTTGAATTATCTTTCAAGAGTACTGTACTTAGCTAAAGGTGGATAAGATTTTCCCGTTATAGCGCACTTAAGTTAAACAAAAATAGCACTTTAAATAAATATAATAAATATACCAAGTAAATTGTTAAGAAAATGTGATCTGCTGCTTTTTTAAAATTATTATTTACATTTGTTGGTTGACTAAATTTCTTTCTGTGGTATTAAAATATATTTTTAAAGGAAATGTATATTTAGTTTAAGAATGTTGTATAGTAAAATTTATAAATAATATTTTATTGATATAAATAGATTAATGGCGGAAAAGTAACCATTTACATATAAGCTAAGCTATTGCAGATATGCAATAGTTCAATATCACCACGATGAACTTATGGCATCATAAACAAAACACTATCAAAATTAATCTCTTTGCCGTGGAAGCGTATATTTCAGAAGTGGCCACCAGATAGCTCTAAGGCCTAATATTATAGTTAGTCTCCCTGACCCTTCAGCTACGAGGTTGGCGTTTTATTTGATTATAACTTTGTGCTCAATTTTCCAGAACGAGTGGGACAATGTATGGAATAAAATATCACTGAACTTCACACATGGCATGCACTCCTCGGAGCTGTGACGTCTCGCGTGGTCCTCGTTTGTAACTAAATATCACATATTCTCGTCTATCACTAGCTATTATGGGCTTCTTCTCTCTCATGAAATATAACGTGGCTCTCGTCTAACAACACGAGATCTCACATTGGCCTGGTCCGCCACGAATCTCACAGGACTATCGTCCGTAACGAGTTCTCAAGCTATTATCGTTTGTAGAATTTACGTGGTTTTCACTTGTCACGGGATATTACGTGGTTCTCCTGTTTCACAAAATCTCACGTTGCTCTCGTCTGTAACTATATATCACGTGGCTCTCATCAGTAACTATATCTCAGGTGGCAATCGTCTGTAAATATATCTCACGTGCCTATCATTTGTAACTATATCTCACGTGACTATCATCTGTAAATATATCCCACGTGACTATCGTCTGTAACTATATCTCACGTGACTATCATCTGTAACTATCTATCACGTGGCTATCGTCTGTAACTATATCTCACGTGGTTCTCATCTGTAACTATATCTCACGTGGCTATCGTCTGTAACTATATCTCACGTGGTTCTCATCTGTAACTATATCTCACGTGGCTGTCGTCTGTAACTATATCTCACGTGGTTCTAATCTGTAACTATATCTCACGTCCCTATCGTCTGTAACTATATCTCACGTGACTATAGTCTGTAACTATATCTCACGTGGCTATCGTCTGTAACTATATCTCACGTGGTTCTCGCCTGTAACTATATCTCACGTGAGTCTCGCCTGTAACTATATCTCACGTGGCTATCGTCTGTAACTATATCTCACTTGGTTCTCGCCTGTAACTATATCTCACTTAGTTCTCGCCTATAACTATATCTCACTTGGTTCTCGCCTATAACTATATCTCACTTAGTTCTTGCCTATAACTATATCTCACTTGGTTCTCGCCTGTGACTATATCTCACTTGGTTCTCGCCTGTAACTATATCTCGCGTGGTTCTTGTTTGTTACAAAATCTCCATTTATCGTCTACAATAGCTACGGTATCTGGCGTGGTTCTCGTCTGTCTCGAGAATCGTCGCATCTCCTTTCTCACCATCTTGTTATCACGTTGATAGAGGAAGCCCCGAGTCCTGCAATTTCCGCCACAGCCCCAGACCATCTCCTCGACATTTCATTCTGATTGTCATTTGTCTCGTCCCAGCCTGAATCGTGGGACCTCATCTCCCGTCTCGCTTTGCTTTGTTTTCCTCTTCCTATCGACCCTTTTCAATACCTGACTCGTTATTATCAAGACACGTGTTGTTGTTGTTTTGGAGACTCTTCAATATTCTAGAGTCAAGACTATTTGTAATTGGAGGGGAACTTGGTTCTGAATAAAGAGTGGATAACTTTTTACTTTGGTGAATCAATCAATATTCCTGTTCAGTGGAACAACGGCACAGTAATGTTACTTATCGGGGACTAGCTTTTGTTACCAACTATCGATTTCAGTGACAATCGCTTCAGGCATAGGGAAATAACCGACCATTACAACATTATAGCATTATACTGGTAAACATTACCTTATATAGATACATCCTTTCTACAGGAGAATTCTGGTGCCCAGACCTAATACACCCTCAAACCATATCTATCTTTAAACAATAGTAATAAAAAACTAGCGTTGTAGGGCAACATTCTAAATTAGAACCACTCGCCATACACCAAGTAATAAATAGCTTCAATACTCGCGCACTAAATAACACCCGTACATGTAAAGCCTCATGCAGTGGTGAGTATCGGACACCCATCCTCTCGCGGCTTAAGGGTTCGGGATCTCAATGTGGTCTCTGAGTTCGTTTTACAAAAGTTCAGTATCAACTGTCGTTAAGAATATTATTCGATAGATAAATCGAAAATTGACTGTCCAAAGTTATTTTACTCTACTAAGTTTAGCAATACCGCAGTTTAAAAGTAAATTTATGTTAAATTTAAATTTTTTAAAAATAATAGCTTTCCCTAAAACTATATATTATCAATTATTAATGTCAGAATAACTAGGAAACTAGAAAACATTTGGTGTTAGTAAAATACATGTATTGAAAAATAGGTTATTTGAAATAAAAATGTTGATCGACTTTACTGGGCCCTTCCAATGAGTGTTTGGCAAATATGCCTCTCACTTATCGCAAGTGTGTCCAAATTTAATACTACACAAAGTCATTTTTACATTTATTTTATCGATAATATTTGACCATTCTGATACAAAACTAAGAGTAGTGTGATGCTGATGATTATGTTGATGATTTAATCTTGAAATATCCATGTCCCCTGACTTGTGAATATTGCATGGCCACTGGTGGAGGTGAAGGTTAGTTTCAACAAATAGGAAAGATGAAACCACTATATTTTTGTTTCTTTTATACTCACGCAAACAAGTATGACGTGTTCCTGTTGGCTATCATCTTTCCTTCCATTTGTCCACCATCTCTTTCAACATTATGTATAACATCTAGCCTGTTATAGTGTTAGATAACCAATGAATAAATCAAATAGCTGAAGTTATTATTTCTGCTTTTTAGTGAGGAATTCTCAATCTAGACATCATATTCTGAAAATTGAAAAATTACGCCTGGACACGGGAATAGAAGTCAAAGGTCCCGGGTTCGATTACCTTGTCCAGGTGTCATTTTTCAATTTTCAGAATATGATATCCAATGAATATCGAACTAGTGCTGAGAACTGGTTTCAACATGGAAGGATACATAGAGCCTGTAATAAATATTTCTTCTTGTTTTATTAAGTGCATAAGGATATTGTGTTCGTGTTGATGACCATCCTTCATGGAACCTGGGGGTATTTACATTTTATTTCCATGCTCTAGATCAGGGATCAGCAACCAGTCTAACGTATCAGTTTTCAGTCAATCGTGTAATAAAACTACATCGTAGTTAAAAGTTGATATTTGAGTCTTCTAAACTTGAAAATATATCAAATTATTTTACATTATTTTAAAGATTGACCAAAAAACCCTTGAATAGTCATAAATGGTAATATTAGTGTAATAACACTGTTGAATGGACTAAATTTGAAACTGCAAGGTAAATGAACAAACATTTATAAACATTATCTCTGCATTTCTACTATTTTGAGGAAAATTTATATTTTGGTAGACCAATTTTCATAAAAGAAATTTTAAATATTTTATTTCCTTCAAAAGGGTGTTAAAATGATTTTGATTTAAAAAATTTCAAACAGGATAAAACATTCAACATCTTCGATCATCTTAGAGCTGAGCTTACTTGAAGATTCACACTGTTAGGAAAATTAGAACTAGTTGCAAGACTTATTTTAAACTCATGTTCTCCTTGTATGCTGAAGATAAATATTTAATCATCTCAATTCTGCTACATTGGAAATAAAAATCCTCACATGCCAAAATTATGTTGGACTGGAAACTCACTGCCTTTTGCGAATAAATAGTGTTCAGAAATATCCGAGTTTTTAATGTTTCATAATAATTACATATTTACCATGCAGCTTTATAATATTTCTTTGAAAATAAGTGGTTTAGTATAAAAATACACATTTTATTCATTTTATATATTTTTTCTAGATAGGATCGGACATAAGTACCAAGGAAAAAAGGAATTTAAAGAATAAATATAATAGATGTACAGGAAAAAAAATATAAATCAGGATGGACACACAATGGGTGATCACCCAATTTTTGATAGGTTTGTAACTTGATCGGGGTCAAAAAATATTGCCAACCCCTGCTCTATATTAAGGTTGGAGTGTAGGGGATGCTAGATAAAGTGATTAGCAGTTCTTTTATAACAAATATTTTGGTCTAAATAAATTAAATATTGCTCCAATAGAAACATAGAGTTAAATTTTCTTCACATGGTAATATCAACATTTCTTTAATATCTGTTAAGGGTGTCCTAGAATGATCACTTTTTTCATTTAAAAAGTTTGCCATCTAATGCCACAATGCTCATGACAGATATTCAACAACTGTCGATATCAGCATGTGAAGAAAATTCAACTCTATGTTTCTACTGGAGAATTATTTTATTTAGCTCAGCTGAAAAATTATTTTGCTATAAAATAATGGGGTGTGGCTGTGTAATGAACACGGCCATGTGTTGTACGTGAATACGTTTAAACCTAAACGAACATCGTAGCTTCTCCGAGTCAAAAGTTATAATAATTGCAAATATCGATACGCAACAAAATAACCTCAAAATGGCGGCGCTTCCCCCTCCACCGCGCGCGATGCGTCACTGTTCTCGCTTATTGTAATGAATTCTTTGATCCTTTAGCTATCCAGTGGTATAATTTAATTTTGGATGTAGAGGAAAGATTCTAAACTACAACACCAAACTGTATCCCCCGATTTTGTTATTATTAGGTTTTTTGGATTGCCCCCGTATGGTAGCAAATTTAAAGACGTATTCACGTCAAAACTGCAAAAATACAGCCCTTTTCTCGCGTCCCTTACACTCCCACCTTAAGAGTCGACTCTCAGACTAGACCTTCCCGAACGGGACAGATTGAGGAAGGTTAGGGATGTAAGTATCGAGTATTAACAGGATCGCCCAAAACAACAGGAGCGATATTAACACCGAACATCACTTAATTAAATAATCTACCCTGAGGACACTGCTACCTTCTAAAACGGTCTCGGCTACCCCTTAATAGCACCGTACGTCTGTATATAGCCGTAAGGGCGTAACAAAAGAAAGTTAGGGGTGTTACGTAGTTAATTATGTTAATTTAAATAATATAGTCATGCTGGTCTTTTAGTCTATGCGGCCTGTTGTTTATTTATAGTCAAAGTTATTTCTTCAGTGGTATCTGCTGTTGTATCTGGTGGCCGCTGTATCACGTAGACTCCATATACCCTGAAAAGTAACAGTCTTACCTTGACATATTACACTATGACCCTATCTTACAAACTATATCATAGTGGAATAGTGAGAGGTAAGCCTTTTACATTTCAGGTTTAACAAAG
Source organism: Timema bartmani (assembly GCA_902151455.1). Lineage (NCBI taxonomy): Eukaryota > Metazoa > Arthropoda > Insecta > Phasmatodea > Timematidae > Timema > Timema bartmani. The sequence goes on from CABFWB010001515.1 coordinate 95,003, forward strand.
GGTATATAAGGTAAACATGATAATTTAAATAAGTAAAACAGTACTTTTTATATTATACCTTTATTATTCACTGTTACATCAAACACCTAGACGTTCTAAGTTTCTAAAATGAGACAATTAACTATTACTTTGTTAGTTATTACTATAAAACTTAACATGGATGTCGAATGTACTGGCTTAGAGTCGTGACAGAACGTAATAAGAAGCGTCTCCAAATTGTAATTTGTAAAAATGTGGCCAAAATAAGTCACACCAAAGTAAGAACAGAAGTGACCAAATATAAATGACCAAA
>CABFWB010001515.1:95422-135407 GCA_902151455.1 Timema bartmani
GGGGGGGGGGGGGGGGTTCTTCGCCTCGTTTCGATTTTATTAAGAAACTCGCAATGGAAACTTCTGGCAAATGAGGTCTCGGGAACAAAACAAATGTTAGTCAATGATTTCTAATATTGACAAATAGAACATCTTCCGGAAATTTAACAATAGTTTTCACGGATTCAACATACTGATACCAGAAGTGGTCGTACACATTGCTTAAGCTTAAAAGCGTTTTAGTGTTTGGTAGCGTTTCCAGTCATCCCCGCTTGGACTTTGGCTGTTCATCTGATGGGAACATTGTTTATTATGGCAACTATATCGCTATTGTTTACAATGACCCGTTTAAACATCTTGATCAATGCTAGTAATCATGCTGCAACACAACAAGAATAATTACTTTTAATGAATGGCCTATCATTTGGCTTGGTAAAGCTTCGAAATTAATATCGAACTGGTCCTACCCTCCTTGCCCGCCGAGCACTAAGCTGTATGGTCATGATCGAAATGATTGAATCTCATCACAGTTCTTGAGTGTCCGGTGTCTTTTCACGAATATTGATGGTGTCTTCTAGCACGTCAAGAAGACCTCACCCACTAGATGTGCTGCTTACGTTTACTTCCTAAGATCAGGTTTTTACTAGCACTTAACTTAATCATAGTAAAGACACCCAACACCATTTGCGTGGTACATGGACAAAGGCACCATTCTTTTCTTGTCTGAATTGCCAGTGATGAGATGTCTAAGGTTCGAATCCTACTAGTTGCATTGAAGCCTTTTTTTTACCTAGATACTTCCCCACTGTCTCTTCTTTAAACTGCTGGTACACTTATTCTAAATCCTACCTTTTTCTACCAAACATATTAGTGTAAATATTTGGAAATCAAAAATGGTATTAAGACGCAGTCTACGTAGAAAAACACTAAAGACGCAACACTAGCGCCAGGAATACTCGTACAGTGATATCTTGAACACTTATTATGTTCCTTGAGTAGCCAGTTGGTATCAATCCAGGGTCCCCTGACCTGGAATTGGTTTTTCTTGAATCCAAGCCCCGTCGATAGAACATTGTGTAGAATCAAGCCAAGCAATATCTCGTGTCACTCTGGAGTGAGTATTATATGTTTATCGGCTAGAAGAGAGGGTAGTTACAACCCCTTGTGGGTGTTTATTGCACCAGCCTATACTCTCAGGTGAGTTACGTCTCTCCTCGATAAACCTTACATGAATCACAGGCACACACCCTCCTCCTTCTAGCGCCTGTTTATTTTTATATCCGGCCATTTGTCCGGACTTGTGGTCGACTAGGCCTTAATAAATCTACCCACCCGCTCGTTGGGGAGTGGGCTACGATCTCCCTCCCCCACAAGCACTGGATTCAGGCGCCAGCTGGGGGTGGCAATTAATCCCCTCACCCCGGGCCTGTCGATACCACCACCCCTAATTGAGTCCGCTACAAGATAATAGGCTGGGCAGACGTTCTAAATCATGAGGTGAAAATCTTAAGGGGGTTCTTGTTTGTTCTGGTGGACTGACGCGGGACTAGCTCTTTGCTAATTGGGTCCCCAGTGGGTGACGCGTGGATTATGGGTGTTTAGTCATGGGCAAACCTGCATTAAGTCAAATTTAGTCCCATCTATATTTACGAGTCAAACCTAAATGGGCTTCACTCTCTTATTCACTCACTCTCTTAAGAGTTCACACTCATTTGAGCATACTGGTCTTGGAGTAAAGTGATCTCCTCAGGACCCGATGTTCGTGGGTTTAAACCCAGCCAGGGTAGAAGGATTTTTCTTGAGCTATAAAAATCCATAGCACAATTTCTTTTGGAGAGGAAGTGAAACCATCGGTCCCATCTCAATTGGGGCATGTTCAAGAACCAAGGAAGGTCTGTGAAAATACCTTTCCCGGGAAAATTTGCAGGCCCTTTCGCCCTCGCTCATAGAAAGTATTGTGTATCAGTCAGAATGTGCTGGTTGAATACTTCAAATAAAAATAATTATATAAAACTCACACTCATTCTCTCTCACCCAATTGTTCTATCAATTGAACTCATTCATTCACTTCACTAATTCACTCCCTTTCATTCCCTACTTGATTACTTACTCAATCAAGCTACAAATGTGATATAAAATGAATTACACAGAAAATGTTCCCATTTGGAAAATTTACTGGAAAGCCTTTCGTCTTGGTAAAAAAAATTCCCGCTATTTAAACGAAATTATTTCAATTGTAATATTCCAATTTTTAAAGATAAACACTTCGATTTAATTCCTTCCAAGGATGTTAACACCAAAAAAATATCAAATGCGTTTCAATAACAGCGATTCCAATTCTCTTATCCCACTCACGTGTTGACTACAGCGTTTAGTGGTTGAATGTGTCACTAACGTCAGATCTGCTGTACAGTAGATGCGCCATTACTACAATTTTTTAATACATACCCTTCCCCCAAAGTATTGAATTATCTGAAAATCTTAGCAATTTTCTTCTCTAATTGAATTTTAAGGTTGGCTTAAGTATTTACAAATAACTTCTGCCCCTACTCCTTTTCCCAGCCTCATACACACTCGCTTACCAACACACTATTTGATGGTTACTATACTGTATTATGTAACAGAGTCCAGGTAAACTCTCCTCTAACTCATTCTCTTCACTTAGAAGGCCGCAGACTTGCTCCGCCAATGCGGAAAATGTTCCGATTGAAAATTCAAATCTCTGTACTATATCATTCATTCTGCAGGGTGTTCCAGGATCAAACAACTAAACTCCGGGAAGTTGTAAGGCATCGAGAAATTAACTCAAAATGTTAGTTGATTATTAACTCGTTTTTGCCTCTTTTCGAGCGAACAGCAAGAAACTATAATATAAAAATACAGTTACCTGCATAAAAGTTTAAATAACAGTAAAACGTTATGTTGATAAACACTTTGCTATAAAAGTCATTAAATTTCCAGTAAGATTACCCTTCATTTGTTCCAATCTTTTGCTAAGTTTAGGAGTAATCAGGTATAAAACATCCAATAGACGGGTTGGCTGCCCTGCTCCCTATGACAGAGATTATCGCTAGTGGTTTAATATTCATTCTCCTGGAAGATGAATCGACCTGTTTTGATGAACCTGTGTCTTGGCGTCCACATTCATCTTATTTAACGCCATTAGACTATTTTGTATTGGGTGCTCTCAATAAAAAAAATGTATGAATTGTCACTTAATGACCTTCAATCTTTACAACAAAGGATAGCGCAAGCTTGCGAAGAAACGACAAACGCGCAATGTCATCCAACCTCTCGATCTGTCATTTATAAGTGCACTGCTTGTATATGGGTTGTAGAACATTATTGTGATCAAATAACTTATTTATATTATAAGCTAAACATTTTATTTAATAACTAGACCACCGAGGACGGGGAGATCGAGGTTCAAATCTCGGTCGGGTGAACTGGGGGTGGTTTTTCCTAAATGGTTTTCCACTCTCACTCTACGCAAATGCGGGTTCACTTCCTCTAAAATTCAACCCTCCCAATTCCTAATCCATTAGCGTAATTAGTACTTAAGCGTATAACCCGAACGGGTAGTAAGACGCGGTGCTAAATATTATTATTTAATAACTAAATTTTGATTTTGTTTAGTTTTTTGCCGTTTGCTCGAAAAGGAAGTGAAAACGAGCTAATAACCAAAGAAAATTTTGAGTTATTTTTTCGATACCCTATCCCTTCCCAAATTTGTCTGTTTAGTTCGGGAACACCCTGTAATTACTAACTCTATTACTCATCTTTCAATCACTCATTCTTTAGCTCAATCAATGACTTTGTCACTCACTCTATAGCTCTATCACTCACACTCTCATCCATTCACTCACTAATGTAAACAAATACTCACTTTTGTTAGATGTGCTATAATATAGATACTGAGTATAATTGCAGCACTTAAATAGCAACTAAAGATGAATTATTAAAAGAAAACATACAAATACATTTAAATTTACATTTGCACACTCTATATTTTAATAAAAGAACAACTTTTATCATAAAACACTTCAATAAATGAACTTTTGTTATTAGTGCAACATTGAACATAAGAGTTTATAAAAACTTATAGCTATGATTTGTGTTAAAAAATAGTGGAAATAAATGATTATAATAAAGCTAATTAGCTTGAGTATATTGATTAGTAAGATAGTTTAGATAGCTAGTATTAAGGTCTTCAAAATTATTATTATTAGCACCGCCTCTTACTACCCGTTTGGTTTATACTCATTTACGCTAATGTGTAATGGTATGGTGATTGTGAGATGAAATGGCTGGCCTATAGTTTAACGTGGGATCCGAACCACGATGGAGGCCTGGCATTCCACATATTCACAAATTGTGATTAATACACGTCTTGTCAGAGGTGAAGGAAGGGTTTGGCAATCAGATAAATCTGTGCCGGGACCGAGGATTGAACCCCGGACCCCCAGCACAGAAGCCTGACACCTTATCCCTAGACCGCCAGGTCACAAGGTCTTCAAAACATTACTATATAAATGGTCCGGAACTCCACACGGACTTTTACACTTCAGTGTTTAAAAATTAAGATACTTACTCAAAACTCGTAATATATGTGAAACGAAATAATATACATTAGCAAACCCGAGCAAAAGTTGCGTTATACTTACGTTAAACATTTATTGACTCCCGGGTTTAAATTTTATTATTTTCTTTTTAAATAATTAAAGTCCTCACTAGTATATTTGGAACAAAACGCAAAAAGATCGATATTGGGTCCACAAGAGTCAATCTTCATATTAAAATTTCGACTTCCGGTTAAAATTTTCGACATTTCATTAGGGGTTACACATCTAATTGTTATAGATTTTTTATTAAATTCCTTATTAATAAATTTTGACCAATAAAAAAGGTAAATATTGACTATTAAGTCTAAAATGATAGAGATAGATCATTGCTGTACAAACATTTCACCTAAGAGGTTAAATAAAAAAGAACATAAACTTTTTGAGAGAGTTACTTATCTACTTACTCTATGGAATTATGGCCTAAAACTTAAGTAGTATCTTTGTACAACTAAAGCTCACAAAATTGTATTAATATATTTGCTAATATCTCCAAAACTATTAGTTTTATAAATATATGTTTTAAATAAAAGTTTTTTATTTTTAATAGTATTACAATTTTGCAATAAGCTATTTAGTATCTTAAATAGTTGCCGAGATAAGGAAATTTCCGCTTCTGTAAAGTACCTTAAAATCATTTTCATAGGAAAATGAAAATAGTTATTTTGTTTATAATCTTAATCAACGCCTAGATACGAATGTTAATCAAATTCATTAAAGATGATTTTGAGAAAATTGATTTTTTCTTTTTTCGCCCTTTATTAAACTACTCTTAATTTTAGAGTTAAGCAAACACATAGACAGGCATTGCAAAAACAACTTTTTAGGGTTTGGGGGTCATGAAACGTTGACATCCATCAACATCTCTGGTTAGGTTTTTTTTAACGGTCTCAATACTTTTACCTTATGTTCGAAAAGTTAAAAACAATATATATATATATTTGTGTTTAGCTTGAAAATTATTGGTTTTATATAAATATGTTTCAGATAAAATATTAGTATTACAAATAGACCTACATATTTGAAATGATGATTAATTTCATATCTCAAATAGTTTCGGGGATTTGATAAAAATTATGATTTATGAATCAGACCAGCACCCTTAAAGCCATTTTGCCGAAAAATTTAGAGTACCACTTTTGTTTATAATATTTATTAATGCCTATTAATGAAATTTAATCAAAACCATTAGAAATTAAATAGCCCAAGCTATTATTTATGCTTTTAGTGAGGACTACTCCATCTAGATATCATATTATGAAAATTGAAAAATGACACCTGGACACAGGAATCGAACCCAGGACTTTGGCTTAGTACTCCACTGCTCTACCACTGAGCTATCCAGGAATCGTCCCGTGCTCAGGGTCATTCTTCACTCATATTTTAAGTCAGAGCCTATGATGGACGTGCGGAAATCGTCTGCTACAAGTATGTGATTATATTAAGATCACGAGCTATCAGATAACGCAGCCATCTTAGACTCGGTAGTTGGCTTATTGCTGTCATTTGTACAATTATTATAATTGATTATAATTGTACACGATTGCATATTAAGAATTAAATAGCCAAAGCTATTATTTATGCTTTTAGTGAGGATTACTCCATCTAGATATGATATTCAGAAAATTGAAAAATGACACCTGAACACGGGAATCGAACCCGGGACCTTTGGCTTAGTACGCCAATGCTCTAACCAATATAATCACATACTTTTAGCCGATGATTTCCGCACGTCCATCATAGGCTCTGCCTTAAAATATGAGTGAATAATGACTCTGGGCACGGGAATAATACTTAGCACCGCGTTTTACTACCCGTTCGGGTTATACGCTTAAGTACTAATTACAATAATGGGCTAGGAATTGGGAAGGTTGAATTTAGATGAAGTGAACCCGCATTTGTGTGGAGGGAGAGTGGCAAACCATTTAGGAAAAACCACCCTAAGTTCACCCGACCTAGATTCGAACATCGATCTTCCCGTCCTCGGCAGTCGAGCTCAACACGACTGGCGCGTTAGCTAACTACGCCACCGAGGCGGGTCTAGGCACGGGAAGAATCCTGGATAGCTGCTCAGTGGTTAGAGCATTGGCGTACTAAGCCAAAGGTCCCGGGTTCGATTCTCGTGTTCAGGTGTCATTTTTCAATCTTCAGAATAAAACCATTAGAGCCGATTTTGATAAAATCGATTTAGTTTCTAATTTTTCCCTACAGTAAACTACCCTTAATTTTAGGGCTAGATATCCAATTACAAAAACCCCTCGTGGCAACCCTATAAAAACCCTTCACACCAAGTCTTAGCCCAATCGGTAAAATAGTTTAGGCTCTACTCCGAGGTAAAAACAGATAAACAGACTGACGGAAATTCCAAAATAACTTTTTCGGATTCGGGGGGCAATGGAACGTCAAAATTCATCAAAATCTCGAGTTAGATTTTTTTTTTTTTACGATTACAATACTTTCTCTACCTGTAAAATAGCAAGAAAGTAAAAATTTGCGAGAAGGGGAATTTTAGTGGGTTGGTCTTTTTCTATGTAAGTTAGAACGTTTGGCTTAGAAATGTTAACAAGCTATGCTATAACCTATAGCAGCTATATCACGACCTTCTTATAGCAGTCCCCCACTCCTTTGATACAACTGTCTCATCCCTACTTTGCTATAGCAGTCCCCCACTTCTTTGATATAACTGTCTCATCCCTACTTTGCTATAGCAGTCCCCCACTCCTTTGATATAACTATTCCATCACTACCTTGCTATAGCAGTCCTACCACTCCCCTGCTATGGCAGTCTCCCTATTCCCTACTATGTGTTGATGAACTCAGCAAATTGAGCTTTTCATGAAGTTATTAGCACTAAATGTCAACATAGGCAGAGCTAAAGCAGTAACAATTGATTTATTTTATGGTCTGGATGGGAACATTTGTTGTTATACATTTTATTTATCTAACGAGCTGTATTTAGTGGCTTTTTTGTCCAACATTACGGGAATGTCGAACAACAGGAACAATATTAATAATATTAATAGTAATAAACAACGAGCTGTGGTGGTTTTGAACAGGGGTGGGGGTTGAGGTGGTCGCAAATAGGGGTACTATGATGTACTCAGGGGGTGAGGGGCAGAGGCGGTCGTGTATAGGGGGAATATGAGATACTCAGAGTTTGTGAATTTGGGGTGCCAACAAAACCATAATACAATCCAAGCTTGTTGAAGAGTTTAATATTCAGCACGGGACTTACTAGCTAACATTATAAGAATTAACATTTCTTCGCGTGTCAAAAGCGTTAATAAACTGGAGTAGATTGGGCTACGGATATTTTTAACTCCCCAAAACTCTCATCTTCTCTAAGGGGCAAATTATGGATTTCTTGGGCCCGTAACAAATTCACTCAAGTAGGTTCCCTTTATGTGCATGGTCGATTTTTATAAATTAATCCCGTCGTTAAAATTGACTGAAGTAAGAGTTAGGCTGGTTAATGTTAGTTTATTAGGCTCTCCCAGTTCTGAATCAATGATTACCATTCAGAAAGGGCTTTAAATTGTATTGTAGTTGGATGTGTGTTTACCCTGATACTCAAATAGTACAATTTCTGATTATAATTTTAAGTTGAATTTTTAAAACGCCACTTTGGTTATTTTACGTGCACTTTCTGAACCCAATGGCCAACAGCCGAGACTATTGAGGCCATTGTAATGACAATAGGCTTCCTCCTCAATGATAATTTAAAGTAGGGAGTTACCTATTGTCATTTTAATGAGCTTAATCGTCTTGGACCTAGATTTTCATACGATGTGAAAACTAACTTAATTCTAGAACAGGTGAAACATCCAGTTCCCGGCCATCAATTCTTCATTGTGAAAAGGGTAGGTCCCAATTTCACCATTCTTATTTTTTGAGCGAAATATAAATCGAGCCCCGGTATCTTAGTTCAATAGGCATACTTGCTACTGAGAGATAAAGTGTTGGACTAATTTTAGATTGGTAAGTGTTAAGGTGGGAATATAGGACACGCGAGTCACGGGCAATATTTTTGCAGTTTTTTTTTTATCAAAACTTGTTTTGGTCAAAGGAAATCCAATATTGCTCCAATATAAACATAGCGTTTAATTTTCTGACCTCAACAGTTCTTAAATATCGGTAAAGGGTGTCCTAGAAATTAATGACAACTTTTTCTCTTAGTTAAAAAGTTGCTCATCTAGTCCCGCTATGCTCCTGACAAATATTCAACAATTGTTGTTAACAGCATGTGAAGAGAATTGAACCCTATTTTTCTACCGGAGTATGTACTGAGGGTCCGGGGTTCAATCCTCGGTCCCGGCACAGATTTATCTGATTGCCAAACCCTTCTTTCACCACTGACAAGACGTGTATTAATCACAACTTGTGGGTGTGTGGAATGCCAGACCTCCACCGTGGTTCGGATCCCACGTTAAACTGTAGGTCCTCCATTTCATCTCACAATCACCCATACCATTACATATTAGCGTAAGTACGTATAGCCCAAACGGGTAGTAAGAAGCGGTGCTAATAATAATAATAATTATTATTATAATCTACCGGAGCAATATTTATTTATTTTGGCCGAAAAAAAGTTTTACTATGATAACTGCAAAAAACATATTTTCCCACGTACTCTTCCATTCTACCTTAAGTGTGGCTGTTTAAGTTAATAAGTCGTCATAGTTAGGGATGAGATGCTCATATGCTCCATTCCCTCAAATACCATGGTATTCAAAAGAATAGAGATTTGTAAGAATCTCAAAAAAGTATCTCGAATACAATTCTAAGCAATGGTAAAAGTAATTATGAAGACTTGTATAGATAGGAAGGTAAAAAAAAAAATCACAAAAAAGGATAGGATTTTATTAATTTAATTTTTTCACTAAAAATATGATGTATTGATATGAAAAACGAAATATCATTTGTCAATGCCATCACACTTTAAAATAACCTTTTTAAATATTTCTACTTTAATTACAATTGCATATTTCTTAAAGATTCGAGGATTCGAGATTTGAAAGAAAATTTAAGATTCAGATTCGGTAAATATAGGATTCAAACTATCTGTAGTCATATAAAATTGTGCACGTTGAGGACCTATAACAACCTGATAGGGATAATGTTTGTATTTAAGTGTATACTATGATGTCATCAGGAAGTTTAGACTACAGTGTGACGTAGGGAAGGGGTGCGATAACCCCTCTCCCTTCTAAAGAGTCATGTTCAGTTAGTGGGGTGGCCAGTCAAACACAAACACTGGACCTTTTCCGACTATAAACATAAATTTGGTCCGGTAACAACCAAACACACTCTTGCTATTATAGTAATTGTGATGCTCCCTCTCTCTCTCACCGCCTGATGGAAGGGCCTGGTGGCGCAAATTGAAGAGGATAACACAGACCCTCTTGTGTCGAGTTAAGTGGGGGCATGTAGGGGCTAATGTCCCCCTTTCAACAGTTGACACCATTCCCTGTATCAGGCCATTTTGCAGTCTTTGCTGTCACTACTAGCTCGATATTGGATTTAGAGAAAACTGGCGTGAGTCCCTGGTTCATTGAGATGTTAGACCCGGCGTAGTAGGACTAATACGTTGGTAACAGGGTTTGGTTCTAGGATATGGAGCAAAGAGGATTGTCATGGATATAATATCCAGGAGAATAGGACAAAGGAAGATTTTCATGAAGGTAGGACCAAGGAGGATTTTCATGAAGGTAGGACCAAGGAGGATTTTCATGAAGGTAGGACCAAGGAGGATTTTCACGAAGATAGGACCAAGGAGGATTTTCATGAAGGTAGGACCAAGGAGGATTTTCATGAAGGTAGGACAAGGGAGGATTTTCACGAAGGTAGGACCAAGGAAGATTTTCATTAAGAAGGAAGTAAAGCAGTATTTCACTAAGAAAGGACAAAGGAGGATTTTCATGAAGGTAGGACCAAGGAGGATTTTCACGAAGATAGGACCAAGGAGGATTTTCACGAAGATAGGACGAAGGAGAGTTTTCATGAAGGTAGGACAAATCAGGATTTTCACGAAGGTAGGACAAATCAGGATTTTCACGAAGGTAGGACCAAGGAGGATTTTCACGAAGGTAGGACCAAGGAGGATTTTCATGAAGGTAGGACCAAGGAGGATTTTCATGAAGGTAGGACAAAGGAGGATTTTCAAGACGGTAGGACAAAGGAGGCTCTTCACGAAGATAGGACCAAGGAGGATTTTCATTAAGAAGGAAGTAAAGCAGTTTTTCACTAAGAAAGGACAAAGGAGGATTTTCATGAAGGTAGGACCAAGGAGGATTTTCACGAAGATAGGACCAAGGAGGATTTTCACGAAGATAGGACCAAGGAGGATTTTCACGAAGATAGGACCAAGGAGGATTTTCACGAAGATAGGACCAAGGAGGATTTTCATGAAGGTAGGACCAAGGAGGATTTTCATGAAGGTAGGACCAAGGAGGATTTTCACGAAGGTAGGACCAAGGAGGATTTTCACGAAGGTAGGACCAAGGAGGATTTTCATGAAGGTAGGACCAAGGATGCTCTTCACGAAGATAGGACCAAGGAGGATTTTCATTGAGAAGGAAGTATAGCAGTTTTTCACTAAGAAAGGACAGAGGAGGAGTTTCATGGTGATATGATGAGATACATCAAGAGAGAAGCGAGGTCACAGGCCACGTGGCTTGTTGCGCATGAGCTATCCCACTCTACATGGTGGCTTCCGGCTATTAAACACCCCAACAACCCTTGTTAACAGGGGTGGGTTCACCCTCTTCATCACTGATGCACAAACTGAAAGAGGAATATGGTGTTAACTTATGGATGAAGACCAAGTTGCCTCTCACAGTGTACAGGGGCAGCTTGCAGACAACACTGGCAACGCAGAGTGTTTTTAATGCTGTTCACACTTAGAAGAACTCCTAGAAAACGGTTGTACCACACTTATAATTGCCATCCGTGGCATTCCGCAGGGTTTTGAGGCGTCACTCTCGCAATATACTGGTTGACAGTAGTGAGGAGGTCACAATAGACTGGTTGACAGTAGTGAGGAGGTCACAATAGACTGGTTGACAGTAGTGAGGAGGTCACAATAGACTGGTTGACAGTATTGAGGAGGTCACAATAGATTGGTTGACAGTAATGAGGAGATCACAATAGATTGGTTGCCAGAAACGAGGAGGTCTCGATAGACTGGTTGTTAGTGAGGAGGAGGTCTCAATAGACTGTTTGCCAGTAACGAGGATGTCGCAATAGACTGTTTTCCAGTGATGAGGGGGTCTCAATAGACTGGTTTCCAGTGAAGTGAAGTTGTAATAGACTGTATTGCCAGTGATGAAGTCACATTGGACTGTATTACCAGTGATAAGTTTGTAATAAACTATTTGAGGAGTGGTGATGTAGCAATAGACTAGTTGAGTGAAGGTAAGGTCACAATAGTCTAGTTGATGATGTCAAAATAGACTCGTTGAGTGACAGTGCTGTCACAAGAGACTAGTTGAGTGATGATGTTGCAATAGACTGGTTGATTGGTGGTGATATCGTAATAGACTGGTTGAATGACTGTGAAGTCGTAATAGGCTGGTTGAGTGGTAGTTATATCGTAATAGACTGTTTGAGTGACGGTGATGTCGCAATTAACTGGTTGATTGGTGGTGATGTCGTAATAGACTGGTTGAATGAAGGTTATGTCGCCATGGACTGGTTGAATGAAGGTTATGTCGCCATAGACTGGTTGAATGACGGTGATGTTGCAATAGACTGGTTGAATGAAGGTGATGTCGCAATAGACTGGTTGAGTGGTGGTGATGTCGCAATAGACTGGTTGAGTGACGGTAACGTCACAAAAAAAAATTCGGGATCGCGTCTTGCTTTCCGTTCGGGTTGTACGCTTAAGTACTAAAAATGCTAATGGGTTAGGAATTGGGAAGGTTGAATTTATAGTAAGTGAACCCGCATTTGCATGGAGGGAGAGTGGGAAACCATTTAGGGGAAACCACCCCCAGTTCATCCGACTGAGATTCGAACCTTGATCCTCCCATCCTCAGAAGTCTAGCTCAACACGAAACAACCGCTTTAGCTAACTACGCCACTGAGGCGGGTAAGGTCTCAATAGACTGATTTAGTGGCACGAGAGTCACAATAGACTGGATTATCAATGATGGTAGCAATAGACATTTCCCAGTGATGGTAAGATCGTAATATGTTGAATTTCCAGTGGTGAGGAGGTCGTGGTTCAATCCCCAGCCATGATTTTTTCCTACTTAACACAAGTCATAGTTAGTAGCAATATTATCTATGAAGCACTGTTTTATTGTAAAATAGAGGACTTTATTCTAAAACAATACCTCTAGTGAACAACGTGAAATTCAGTAAGTATGACACTAATGGGAAATAATGTATAATCCATGACGGAAAATTTTGACCTTGAATGGTCCCGTACAGGTTTGTATTGTTTTACGAAACAATCGTTTTCAAGACAGCTTATTTGATGAATAGGAACGCGCTCTATGACATTGTCAGTGGCCGTAGTGCGTTCATTGTTTGATTGAAACAAAGTGGCCACTCGGGGCTCAAAGTACGTCCCTCCTTGTCATGACACACACAAACAGTTTCCCCCCCTCTCTCTGTCGTGCTATTAGCGCGGATGTGTTTGTTAACGTGTCAAGATACCGACTACTGCCACGCCCACCCCTAGACTAATAACGACTGCACGAACTGGTGTTTCTTGATTTATGCAAAGCGTTTGGTATCGTTGATCCGGGAAGAACTACGTCACTGGGCGTGGGCGGAAATCAAACTAAATATAACTGCCTGTTTAGAAAAAAATAATAATGGCTTTATTTCATGACTGATTTCAACACGATTTATCGTTTAATTTTGCATGCGACCTAACATAAGGTATATACGTATAATATTTATGTTATTCATTAAATGGGGAATTCAAAAAAGACGAATTTGTTAACGTTTTATGTGGCTAACAAATTAAGGGGGCACCTATTTGAAGGGACAAATTCTCACATATGTTAATTGATTGTGAACCTTACTCATACCAGCAGAGATAAGTTTATGGACTTTGAACTTTACCAGCACCAATAGAGATAGGCTAGCCATTAGGGAATTGTGAACCTTATTAGAAGCAGCAGAAATAATTATTTATTGGTTGATGAATCTTACCAAGAACCAGTATAGATAAGTTAGTGGTTGGTGAATTTCACTAAAACTAGGAGAGAAGGCTAAGTATTTGGTGAGCTTTTCTTACTTAGATATGAGACAGTGTTTGTTGAATCTTTCTAGAACCTTAGGGCATATTTATTTTACTAGAGAAAACTATTTATGTTATAAAATATATGATAGAAAAGTTGATATCAATCAACTTTTTAAAGAATGTATGTTTTTACATTACATTACAGCACATCATATTTTCTTCCAAGTTTGACCAACATGTATATATATATATTATAAAGATGGATGCCAATCTTGTCAAGATATTTACCATTGACGCATGGAATTTTTAACAATTTATTCACCAGAGCTGCTCTCTTAATTCAAAGAAATACAACACAATTGTACAAACGTTCTCATTTTTATAGTAAAATCAAAAATAAGTTACTTGTAAACTACCCTAAGATGATTTGTATTTGTAAAAATAAAACATATTCTTATTATCATGAAAAATTATTCCCAGATACTCATTTTTAACTCAATTGTACATGTATTATTTGAAATATTTCAAATTTTCTAAAATTTGTCATAAGTCAACTACACTTGAATTAATTTATTTTAGGAAATCTAACACATATTATTTATTATCACGTAAAATAGTTTTCAAATTACAATTTTGAACAAAATGGTTGGATCTATTATTTTTTAAAAAGCAATTTTTAAGAATTTAAATTTTTCAAAAATTAATAATTTTGTAAACTGCTAAAAAATTATTCTTTTAAAGAAAAACCAAAATATGTATATACTCATTTATAATGTAAAAAACTTTACATACACCCAATTCGAAGCAAATTGCTAGGATCATCTCTTAAAATATTAAAATTAAAACAAATACGTAACTTGTAAATTAACATTAAACGTATTCTTCCCTGAATAACAAGCAACATTAAACGAATTCTTCCCTGAATATCAGGAACACAGTATTGTTTATCATGTCAACAATTTCATAGATATAAATTTGAAACAAAATCGTTAGAGAGATTTTCGAAATATCTTGAACTTTACTCATCAGTAAACTATATCTTAATTTGAGGGAAATCATTCCATTTTGGACTGAAATATTAACCGTGAAACCTGTGATGCAATATTTACTTTTCCAAATGTTTTAAACTGGCATGCATTTTCTAAATAAATTGCAAACTCCTCGTGTTTTTTAATTCTTCTACTTAAATGTTTAGTATCCTTACAGCCTTCCGGTGTCCACAACCCCTCCCTCACCACCAAATAATAAACAATTAAAACCAAATAAGCTCTACTTTTCTTCACTCATAGTTAAGCACAGTTGTATACCAAACCAAGCATTAGAATTTTTTTCTTGCCATCCACCCATTTAAATGTAAAGTTATTAGGCTGATACGCTCCTAACCGTTTAATTTCAAGTTTTTCTTAAAGTTTTAATGAAGAAAACAGAGTTTTTAATCAAAAATCTACACCATCAATTTCAATTAATTATTTTCGTGCATCATCTTACTTCTAGGGTTTTAACAAATACTAAAACACAGACACACAAACTAAAAAACAAAATATAGACCAACTTTATTGTATAATGGGCCCGCTTAGGCTGGGCTCATTCGCTAGTGTAAAGCTGGCACCTAAGTGGTAGGGGGATTGACCTTGAAATATATCTCACACTAGTTGTGGCTTCTCTGATAGGACCTGTCAGAGCTGGCCCCACTCGTCTTCTATATTCAGTCACTAAAGCGTTGGTACAGTCCTCACGTCACGTTTGGATCGATGAATGAATCATCTTTATTGTAATATTGTATATAAAACCCAATAGTTCACTGTGTGTAAAGAATGGTGCTCCACTCTGTACTCATGTTTTTTTCCAAAATATTTTATGAAATAAATAGAATGAAAAAATAATAAGATTTTATGTTTAAAAAAAGTTGCAAAAATGATGGAAAGGCCCCTAGGAAACCAATTTTATTTTCAGCTTTGAATTTTATATATATAAATAATGGCCTATAACAATTGATTTTATAAAAATATATCTCAAACAAAAGAGTTTTATATTTAATAATACTATATCTTTAAAATGATCAATTATTTCGTATCTCAAATATTTACTGAGATATAATCAAAATGGGAAATGTCTGCCTATGTATATTTCACGTTCATGGAAAAATGAAAACTGCCATTTTGTTTGTAATGTTAAACAGTGTCTCGATACAAAATTGAATCAAAATCGTTAGAGCTGATTTTGAGAAAATCGATTTCTTCTCTTTTTGCCTTTAAGTAAACTGCCCTTAATTTTAAGATTAGATTACGAATTTCAAAAACCCCTTGGGGGTACCTTATGAAAACCAAAGATACCAAGTTTTAGCCTGATCGATAAAATGGTTTCGGCTTTTCTCAAAGATACAGACAGATGGTATCGCAAATACCACTTTTTTGGTTTCAGGGGGTCGGCATTTATTAAAATCTTGAGTTATATTATTTTGAAAATCACAATTCAACTCTATTCTAGGTGTCGAGAGAATGTAAACATATGTATATTTGGTTGCTTTAGTATTAAAATATAGCTTGTAACAAAGTTTAAGTAACTCCCGTGTTTATCTTAATTTTTATTTTTAATTAGTAAAATTAAATTTTGTTGGTAGACCTGATCTGCTTTTATTGTAAAGAAGGCATTTACCGCTCCTAGCGAACAACTATGAACTAACTCCTTCAGAGACTTGATTAAATTAAATATTATTTTCATATTTTTTGTCATATCTTTTGTAAGCTCTGCACGGTCCATAACACAATTTTAAATATTTTTTTGTATCTATTAAAAACTTCAAGAGGAACCCAGACTTACCTGGAAGACCAAATACCATCATATATTTTTCGTTTCGAAGGCAACCATGACTCCAACAAGTTGCAGACGATACCTGGCCGGTCTTCACTGCACTTGCGCGGACAGAGAAGAAGTGAAGCCAGCGCGCATGCCCGACCATGACGTCGAGATGTGGATTGCTCCCCCCGCACCCCCCTCCTTTTCACCTTGCGAAAGCTTATTTCGTACGGGGAGTGAGCATAAGGCTCATATGGTTTGGGTTGATGGACTCCCGCCCTACCTAAAAATTTGATGTTTCAGGTCAAATTCTGACCTTTTGGACACTTTGTACCATCCCAAATTCCAAACAACCTAAAATCATCTTTATTTCTGTCTTCTTTCTTGGTCCCGTTTATTTTACATTTCTCGAGAATTTCCATTTTTTATAACTTACCTGGATTTTGAATTTTCAAAAAAATTGTATCTTATGCTACCAGCGGGGCCTCATCAAAGCCCGCGGAATTGATGCCGGGAGGCGGAAAAGGCGCGAGAAGAGGACACTGGCGCGAAAAATACAGAGAGAAGATGAAGTGTTGAACGTGTGCTCCGGAAAAAGATCAGTGTTTAAGTGGCAAGATTTAATGAACCGGCACTAAATTGTGTTTTAAAATGAAGAACGGGCGACAGTCTTCACTGAGGAACCATTCGCGAACCTCTTCGACGGATATTCCGTGATTGGCGGAGACTAGCGAAACAAGGGTGATTCTCAGCTATAGTATATATATCCTTTTTTTTTCTGATCCTGAGCAAAGTCACTTAAGACACTTCAAATTCGTATATTTTCTTTTTTTTTCTCTCTTGCTGCTACACCGCTCAAGTTTTACAGACCTTCACCGCTAGTGTACTCTCCCTGAAGATATCTATCCAAACGGAACAGGTCACGAGTTCGGGACCGTGCAAGGCCGGCGTTATTTTTCTTATTGTTTTATTTCATGTTTTGTTATGTTGTAACCTAGGTTAGGATTAATCTGTTAAGTAGGTACCCCAAGTACATTATAAGGAGTATAATTATGATTTAGAGTAGGCAGGGCCACATTTTTCTTTTTTTTTGTCCCTAACAATAAAGATCTAGGTCCTAAACCTAGAGAATATTGTCCCTGGCTAAAATATATATATATATATATATATTTTTTTGGTAAGTTTTTTTCTTTTTGCATACTGTAATCTCCTCTTATCGCTGCATAACATTCTCTGAGGTAATACCCGCTCCCCGACTTCCACACTGTGGGTTACCTTCATGGACATCAACCTGGACGAGCCGTGGAGGTCCGCAGTGTCTGGCAGGTGGGTGTAGAGAGGAGAAGGAGATTGTTTTAAGGTACAACCCAGTGTAAATAGTTCCTTGCCCGGTGCAAACCACCCAGAGGACACCCCGAAGATTTTCTTTTTTTTCTTTTTTTTGTGAGAGTCTCGATGTTTTTAACTGTTGCGTTTTTTTTTTCTGTTGAAGTTAACTTAAGCCCTAGATATAGCAATAATTTATGTTTATTCAATTGTAGAGACTATATTTTATTACAAGCTCTGTGTACTGGGTGGCGTAAGCCATGACATATTCAAATTCCTCCAGTGGCTCTACTTTTTATTTTATTTATATTTCTTCTATTTGTTCGAACCATCCGCATATTTACACTAATAAGGCAGGGCTGGATAAAACCAAATTCAGTTGAAATGTACCAGCGTTTGTGTGGAGATTAGTGAAAAACCATTCAGATAAAAACAGCTCAGTGCACAGGGGCGAGATTCAAACCACAGCCTTCCAGTCACCAGCAAATCAAACCTCACCTCACCCGTGGGACCACAGATACGGTATACACAGAAAAGGGTTTTAAGTACATACATAAACACTTCCTTAAAATACAGCTTCTTTATTTTAGTTATTTCAGACCGTTTTAATTTACTTATATACAGCAATGCTTTTATTAGTCTTTTAGTCTGACACCTTAACTAAGCTAATGGTGTGTCAGCCTACTAAGCTAACGGTACCTGGTTCGATTCCCAGCATGTTCAAAAGATGTATCATTGGTGAAATTTGGATTTCCCCTTCACAATAATGAATTAACGACTAGGGGCTGGGTGATGTGTCTATTATAGAGTTAGTAATTAGCTTATAAGTCGCGTGCTGATGTAATCAGTCGTTTCAGAAAATGTACGTTAAATACCTTCAACAACAACAATAATAATAATAATAATAATGCTATTTGCTCTCTCCTAACTCTGCCTCTAAGATTTTGAAAGATTCTGTTCAACATATTAACAACATATTTCACAGGGATTAAACACTCAAGTTGGGCTATCAGTGCCTGTGAGGGGATTGTAGTGATCTCCAGGCCATTTGAGTTCCTAGATAACTAAGGTATAGTGTCTTGATGAACTCAGTCAGGGCAGAGTCCAGCGTGAGTCAAGCGCCCCTAGCGGATACAGAGGTAAGCTTTTCAGGTCAATAAGAGTCGAGGGCAAGGGTGGAGTAACCCTCGCAACATGGTCATCTTCATCCCAATAAGAACGACACCAGCTCGTTAGTCTACCACCACTAGACTCAACTGAAGTGAAATATCAGACTCTGGTAAGTTGAGCTCCCAGATTCTGCCCACGGCCAAGGCTGCTCATCACACGCTGATCAATCATTTGGATGAGAGAGTCTGATGCGATGGCAATTCACCTGACATGATACTGCAGGGGGAGACTAACTTCACAATAGTACCGACAGTAGCACAACTCGCGTTAGCACTGGGGAAGGTTAAACCAAATCCCCATTTTGTATGCGGAGACTGCATCCCATCATGTAGAGCAAACATGTTTCGCTTTAACCAATTAATTGTTGCCTTGTTTACCATCGTGTGTGCGTGTGGCCGGGAAAATTTGCATCCATTAATTAATAAAGGTTAGAGTAAACATGGCAGTGGCAGTTAGGTTGGAGAGGGAATCTGATCCTAATAACCCACTATGAGAGTTGAACAAAGTTCCAGTTCAGGGGGTTTGATTGATCCCGGCACGAAGCCTACAGGGTTCTTTAAGGGACTATAGGAACCTACAAGGGAATAAAGGCTCCTACATGGCTTAAAAGGAATTACAGTGGCCTTAAGGGTTCTTCTTGGCCTCCCATATATATTTAAGGACTTTCAAGGACCTATATGAGCCTACAAGGGCCTAAAGAGCCCTACTGTGAACTTAAGTATTTTTCATGGAACTTTAGGGACCTTTAAGGACATACAAGGACCTACATGAGGTACAAAAGCCTAAAGGAAGGATCCTTTACACAACTAAAAGGACTTTTAAGGACCTACACGGTCTTATAAAAGTCTACAAGTACCTAAATAGTCCTACAGTGTTCTATAAGGGCATAAAATGGCCTTCATTGACCTCTATGGATTTTCAGGTTATTACATGGGCTTACATGATATTACAGGGATTTACATGGTCCTTCAGGAGCTTTCAATGATCTACAGTGGCCCACAAGGGTCTTCAAGGGCATTTGAGACCTATATTGGCCTTAAAGGCTCTACAAGAGCCAGCAGGGGTCTACAATCTACACTGTTGTACAGGGAAATTCAGGGGCCCACGGGAGCCAACAGGGGTCTACAAGGTTAAACAGAGGACTTCTGAGGACTTTGGAGGCTTATGTGGACCTACAAGAGCCAGACGTGTGAACAAGGGGGATTGCTATAGAAATGGTTTTCCATTTAGGTCACTTCCTTTGGTTTACTAATAAGCTCTTGAACTCTGATTTTAATTTTTTACCATTTGAAATCTCTAAGGTCAGTTCTTGTATATCGGTGATTTAAATAAATCTACCTACATTATCCAGGTGTGTAGAGGAAAATAAGCCCAAGATAGCTATAAAACTAATTCCTCCCACTTCCGAATCAAGAGTACTAACCACTATGCTGAGTGTCAATAGCCGTCTCGTAAGGGCACTTCCTATTTAATCGTTAATTACTGAAATATTTCCTTTATGATCTAGTTGAACAGTTAAATAAATATAACCTAAGAACTTTAAATAGATTTAATTTTGTTATTTATTTGTGTCTAGCCAGAAAGGCACAACGTATTTTAAGACAGGAAAATTATAATATACAATACCTTCAACTCTGGTCATGCGTACAAAGACATACGTTTCGTAAAGTGTGGTTTGTTGTTAGTGGTGATATCAAAATTTTAAAAAAGGCCGGGTGTCCTGAGGGTTATCTTTCTCAGATTGCTTCCCACTCTCCCTCCATGCAAATGCGAGTACTTTCTTATGAATTCTACCTTTCTTCCCTCTGACTCATTATAGTGACTACATGTGGATGGTACAAAGGGGTATTAAGACAAGAGGGAAAAATAAATTCCCCTCTCAAATAAAATAAGACGTTAACTTATTTGTTCGGGCTAGATTTTTATTATTATTACTCTTATTATGTATTCTGTATCACAGCAGGTCCTTTCCTTTTGTCAGTGCGCCTTGTCCTCTTCCTCCCCCTTCAGTTCCCAGAATTTTTTCTTTGCTTCAAGTCATCCTATATTTGAATCCTCATTCTTAATAAGCTCCTCTTTCCATTAACCTTCCTTCTACTGTATGACATTGTGCAGAAGACAGTTACTCCTTAGAATGTGTCCGATCCAGTTTTCTTTGCGCCAAAGAATCACATCCAAAAATGGTTCACTTCTCACCCATCTTCTTAGGACTTCTTCATTTGCTACCCCGTCTGCCCACCTCGTCTTCTAAAGTCTTTTCCAGCACCTCATTTCAAAGCTCTCCCAGTATTACTTTTCCATCTTCCTAAGAGTGCAAGTTTCTGCTCCATACAGCGTGATGCCCCAACTATAGCATTTTATTAATTTCTTCCTCAGTTCCAAACTCAACTTGATGGTCAGCAGTAACCTCTTCTTGTTGAAAGCTTCCTTGGCCATGGCAATCCTCGACCTAATTTCCTTGGTGCAGTAGGCATTATTTGTCAACAGATTTCAAAGGTACTTGAATTGCTTTGTTTTCCAACTCCTGGTTTTCAATTTTGATTTTCAGGGGCTCTTCACTTTTAACTTCTCAATCTTGATCTACATGCCATATCTTCTCCTTATCTCCACCAGCCCATCCATCGTTTCCTGCAATTCTGCTTTATTTCTGCCCAGCAATCCTAGATCATCTGCGTATTTTATTGTGTCAATGATGCGTCCTCCAGAATTCGGTTAGCTTCTACCCTTTGTTGTTTCTCTTCCTCAGTCCATGTAGCCCTATTATCTTCTGCTCCCGTCCTTTTCCTACCCTATTCCCTCTTGTTGAATAATTACTTAAATTTCATCGTATATTTCTACTACCTCGACATAATCGTGGTAAGTTGTTGGCATGTACACATGTACTCTCCAAATATCCACTGGTTCAACATTTAATTTCACAAATAATAATCTATCACAATGGCATATCACTTTAGTAACACTCTTCACTACTTAATTTTTCATCAATGAATAGAATATTGTGTCATTTCTAGACACTATTTCACCTTGATCTTCCCAACAGACTTCACCTAAACCAGCAATGCTCACACCACAACTTTACCTGTCCATTTTCAAATTTTTCAGTTTCCCAGCCCTTCTCATCTTCCTTACATTCCATGTACCTATGCAGAGAGGGAAAGTTTTATTTGATGATTGTTCTTTGTTGATCGCTCCCCCTGAAGTAGTATTCCCTTGGAGATCCGAAAGGGGGACTGGTTTACCTCCGGAACTTTTTACCCTAGTAAGAGCCATCATTGGTTTTGTTCCCTTTAAAAAAGGGGTTTTCAAAGAAAATATAATATGGCAGTCTTCCCTTTTCCTGTCCACACCGTGGCACCAAGGTTAGATTATTCATCAAAATAGATTCCTTAAATATTGGTCAATTTTAAATAACAGGCATTTGAAGTATAAATGTTAGTACATTGGTTGGCATGTTTTGGCTAGGTAGGCTGGCTACCCGCTAGAGATTTCAGGTTAAAGTTATGCAGCTGTGTTATTTTTTTAATTCGATTAGAGCTTACTTTTAATTTTTCCTAAAACTTTTGGAAAATTTACTGTAGACAGTCTCCTTCAACGTTTTTTTTAATGTTCTTTAATGTTAGCTATATGTATTTATTATTTTAATCTTCCTCGTACTGTTCCCTTATGTTGAACAATTGATGCCACTGAGAGTCATTCATAATAACAAACCAAAGGTTACGTGGGACACACTCCCAGAACCACGGTCCAAGCTCCTGCTGGTGACACTTGTATTTGGTCTGGAGGTGTACAGGGGATACGGGGGGAAGAAGTTTGGAACGAAGCCCAGGCTGCTCCCCCTTTGGAGGGAGGGTTAAAAGGGGGGTTAAAATTTGGTGTGAGTTCCAAGAAAGAAGATTCTGTCTCCAAACATTTACTCTGCGAGTTGAAAACTCGTATTGTACATTCTTTAATGATGGTCGCGTTTAACTACCTTGGAAGGGGGAGGGAGGTAGGATGGGGAGTTGTTTAAACGAGGAGATTGGTTTTCTGCTCAACTCCATGTGTAAAGAAAGTAGTCCCACGTAGAGATGGGAGATAGAAAATCTCCCTTTAAAATTTTCCGGATAATTTCTCAACTATTTAAATGCAAAGAGTGCAATCAAGATATTCCAAGTTTCAAAGTTTAAGCTTCACTTTAATTTCTCCTAAGAACGTTAATAGCATAAACATTTTCAAATGATTTACAGTAAATTAATAAAAGCTATTCCAGTTTTTTCTCCCACTCAAGTATGATTACAGCGCTTGGTGATTGAATGCGTCACTAATGTTGTGTCTACTGTAGAGCATATTCATTAATACTTCAATATTATAATCCAACTTGACTCATGCTGGGATTCCATGATATGAAATTACTACCGGCAAACTATAATCTCTTGCCACATTATAAAGTACTGGCAGCCCTGGCCCAGCTGGTTATATTACTCAGGTAGCACGACGTGTTCCTCTTAGCCAAATGTCCCTAGCCTGGGGTCCACGAACAGTCCTGTGGAGTTAATGAAACAAATCTATCTTTTAAAGTAATTTTTAATTTGTACCACACCATATACAAAATATTCATCATTCATAATTCGTTTGGACATCTTTTTTTTGTGTTTTTTTCAATTAATGTTTGAATAAATATCTTTTTTCTTTTATTAATATGAAATAGGTTATGTAGAATACTATAAATGTGTGCGTATGTTTTTAATTTCACCTCGTTTGGCTGGGTAGATTAAGGGGGCTGTGGTTAATTATTGGTTTCAGGGGGTCCACGTTATGGGTCATGTAGAGAAACATTACTCCAAGAAACCTTTTAACTAATCATTACCATCAAAATTATCATCATCGTCAGCCGGACTTCAAAGCAAATTGGCTGCTCAGTAGAACCCAGCATAGGCTTGTTAAATCCTGACTTATTAGTAAAGGCATTTTAGGAAAGTGAACATGTAACACATAAATCCCCCAATTCAGTGGCCATATGGTCTCAGGCATCGTTCTCACAGTAGACTAGACTACCGATGACGGGAAAATCAAGGTTCGAGTCTTGGTTGGGTGTACTGAGGGTGTTTTTTGCCGAAATGGTTTTCCACTTTCGTTCCACGCAAATACGGGTACACTTTCTCTAAATATAGCCATAATTACTCTCAAAACCCTTAGTATTATATTATATAGGCATATAACCTGAATGGTTAGTAAGATGTGGTGCTAAAAAATAATGACATGTTTACGTAGTAACCCGCCTCGGTGGCGTAGTTGGCTAACGCGCTAGCCATGTTGAGCTCGACCGCCGAGGACGGGGAGATCGAGGTTCGAATCTCGGTCGGGTGAACTGGGGTGGTTTTTCCTAAATGGTTTTCCACTCTCCCTCCACGCAAATGCGGGTTCACTTCCTCTAAATTCAACCCTCCCAATTCCTAATTCATTAGCGTAATTAGTACTTAAGCGTATAACCCGAACGGGTAGTAAGACGTGGTGCTAAATTTACATAGTAGCGATACGATTTTAACAAAGAAATCACATTAAAAAAATTAAAGTCAACAGATTTTGGTTTGGTTTTGTGCTCCGCGCCTTATCTTTTCTGGGCTTTTCTGGGCCGCATATTTCCACTGACGGTGAGTGTAGAGCTTAGAGGAACTGTATCCACATTGACGTAGGTGGAGGGATAGTGGGAGACCACCCAGGAAAACAAACCCTCATCACACACAGCTGGGTATGCACCCCCAAAATGCCCGTCACCAGCAATACAATCTATTTTAAAAATGAAGACATATCAGGAACTAAAATACTTTTAGACAGGAGGAGGCCTTGCACGAGAAAAAATACATGTTAGAACCCCAATAAAAATCTTTACATAAATATTACTAACATTCAATGACGACGGTTAATTTTACAAGTACAAAGGTATAAAACAAACGGAAAACATCACATGTTCTGGCTGTGCCTTTGGAAAATGTCCTTTATTCATATTTGAAAAAATAGACAATCCTAATTAATTATACTATTTTATATTGCGAAAAACTAATAAAAAGTATTCTAAGATTATTTAAAGGAGCCTAAGGTAACTATGGTGGAATCTAAGGGCTCCGTGGAGCACAGTTCAAAAAATTCTGCCTTAGATCATCCAACCACTGATTTGGGTAACATATTATTAGTTAAATTTAGAGTTAAAGTGATTTTTTTTAACTCAAGCTGGAATGTTTGTTTGTAAAAATCAAATCACTCTTGGGTAACTGTCATCCCAAAAGCGGGTAATTTTGAAGTAGCATGTAATATGACAACCCCCTAGATATTCACCCTTAGTTTGGAAAATCAGGTCGAGCGGATATTCAGAATTGTCTAAAGGAAGAAAGTATCCTATGACCAAATTAGACAAGAGTAACGTGGATTTATTGTTTATTGTACGGTACTTCCAGAGGTAGTAGAGAGACAATATTGTGATGGTGATAGTTCATGAATAGAGATATACACATTCTATTGTTGGTAGACATATCATCAGTTACTTTAAAGTAGTTGGAACTATTTGGCCCTCCATACTAAGATCTTTTACTCACGGCTTAATTACATCAATTAGCTGGCACTATAGACTAGGTTCAAACATAGTTAATTAATGTGACGCAGCTGTAGTAAGACTCGAACTATGTCCTCACACTAAACACTTACTAGCTCGATGTTCTTCTTACTAAGAGTCCACTAGCTCGGTTCTCATCTTACTAAGAGTCCACTAGCTCGGTGTTCATCTTACTAAGAGTCCACTAGCTCGGTGCTCATCTTACTAAGAGTCACACTAGCTCGGTGCTCATCTTACTAAGAGTCCACTAGCTCGGAGCTCATCTTACTAAGAGTCTACTAGCTCGATGCTCATCTTACTAATAGCCTCCCGAGAACTCTTTTTACCTATTTAACATATACATAATTCTATTTCTCCTTCTTTTCACGTTTTCTTGGTAAGGATTGGCGTTACGGGGGTAGGGGGGGAGGCAGGGGTGAAACGTTACCATTACGTTAAGCTATGACTGAGCCAACAATTGGAACTCATTCAGCATCAGTAGTGTTTACGTGTTTCTCAACTAAATCTAATCACTAGCAGTAAATGTCACACATTAATATTTCCATTTCATAACATGAACTAGATTCCACAATTGAAATTAGCAATGATTACACAGGTACCTATCTTGTTAGTTTAGATTTAGTCTCGAGATCTGCAGAAAATATTACGGCTTTTAGTGGGCGTATGAACAAAGATCTGATTTGGGAGGTTGAATTTACATTTTGTCAAAATTTACCATCCGACCTGCCGCCACTCAAATGCGGATACATTACCTCTAGAATCTACCTCACTTATCTTTACTCCAATAGTATAATCGTATAGGGATTGTATACAGAGTCTGGACGCAGTTGTAAAGAAAAGTAGGTCTAAAAAATAAATTATTAAAAACATCCCTAAATACTTTTGACTGTAGGTTTAAACCTTTTCTTAAGTTTGTTTATCCAGGAAAACCTTTCCAAGTTTTTATCTCACTCATCGTCACAAGTTATCGATACTTTTCCCAACATTTATAAAATCCAATCAAAATAAAACAACCAATATATTTGTAAAGTGTAACAAACATTCTTTAACGACACTTGAACAAAATTACACTTACCTCGAGAGTTAATTTGATTGTCTCTTAGAAGAAATCGTCAGTTGTTGTTGAATAAATGTATTTTGTTGAATCCCTACTTCCTGGGATCGTGTATGTAAATGTGGGTTTCAAGGTCCACCCCCCTCACTACTGCTCCCTCGCAGTCATAGGCCATAAAAGCTGTTGGCTCCTTCCTGCTTGGATCGCGCATTTCCATTTACAATTCTTGATTGTGAGCGGGCTCCTCATTATTCCAGGTAATAAAACCCCCTATATACAGCGTGGAATTAGTTGAGGAGACTTTATTACTCCTCACTGGAGGATTTGAGATCTAGGATCCTCAATGTGAGGTTCCCTTCTCACGGTGATAAACACTAATGTGTGAGGAAAGTTTCTTGTTTTCGTTTTTTGTTATTTACGTTTGTGTAAATGATCTTCATACTCTTTTCAAACTTGAAGTATCCCTCCACTAAATTCAAATAGAATCAGTACAATATTTAGTTGGGTGGGGGAGGGGTGCACGTTTTGGAATCAGGGTGGAAAGGAGGTACGGGGGTGAGTGTTAGTGCATGATATGGTGGGAGAATTTAATTTTAAAACATGAGAATCTAACATTTCACCATATTATGAAAATATAATGTTATTTTACGCTTTTAACTTAAAAGGAGCTGTGTTTGATTACGAAAGTAAAAACCTGAAAGGTGATGTCACGTGATTGAGTTTATGGCACACATAAAATAATAATTGGGGTTAAGTTTATTTTAAAATACGTTTTAATACCGGAATATTTTAAAGTAGCACGTTATTAAAGTTATGACAGTAATATTTTATACTTTTATTTGATAAAATATAAAACACATTTACTTACACATCTTTATATCCAAATATTACGTTTTAATTTCCATAACTAAAGATAATATATTTCTTGACGCAGCCATACATTAGTAATAACAATCTACTACACCTAAAAACTATATGGGTGTATGTGTCTGACATTAGTACACTAATCGTAATTTATTTGCGTGGTGCTATTATTAAAATAAATTAAATCTTTAAGAAAAACAATTTAAAGCGCTCCAATTCAAAAATGAAAAACACAACAATTCAAATAAATGCTTATTAATATTATTATTTTATAAATTTGTTAAAACAGTTGGGATTGATTCAAAACAAAGGAAGCGCGGTCACCATTCCTGGCTCGGCCTCGCTAGGACTTCGCCACCTACCCCTTCTAGCAAAATCGCGCGACTGCCCTCTCCCTTCAAATTCTACTTAAATCGTCAAATAAAAAAAAAACACCTTGAGCTAGCTACCCTTCCTTTCTTTACTTTAAGTTAATGATACTTCTCCCCTGTTACGTTGGTAGAGATGGCAACTCTTTAGTTTCCCTTGGAAGCGGGTCGTCTAAAATAAGGACATATTGTTACCAAACCTTCATCCTTAAGGCTATGACCAGTCCCCTTACAGTGTGGAACATTTATGAGGTTTACTGGCCTTCATTATGGCTACAAGGTCATGTGAAATTTATTTCTTAAAGTTCAGGGGTAAAAAAAATCTGAAACGCAGGATATTCACTTGGAAAGACACGATAAAAGAGCATAGTACTTCTTTTACAACCTGTATACTTCTTTTACACCCTGTATGTGTGTAAGGTGTGGTCAAATTATGTTATACTTTATATGCGTGTAAAGGCTGGGAGAACTATATACCCCCCGTAGGTGCGTTAGGGATGGATGATTTGTGTTTGATGGAAGACTTCTGTACCCCCCTGTATGTGTGTGATGGAAGACTTCTGTATCCCCCTGTATGTATGTGATGGAAGACTAATGTGTGTGATGGAAGACTTCTGTACCCCCCTGTATGTGTGTGATGGAAGACTTCTGTACCCCTCTGTATGTGTGTGATGAAAGACTTTTGTACCCCTCTGTATGTGTGTGATGGAAGACTTCTGTACCCTCCTGTATGTGTGTGATGGAAGACTTCTGTACCCCCTGTATGTGTGTGATGGAAGACTTCTGCACCCCCTGTATGTGTGTAAGGAGTGTGTTGCAGGGAGGTAGAAAGATGGCTCCCAGCGGCAGATGAAAGGTCTGATCGTAAAGAAGGAACATGACCTCCTCCGTTACTCCCCTTACGACCTTACCTCGAGCACTTCCAGGGAGAACTCGAGGTGACATCGTAAACAAAGTGCCTCCCTGGCCCGCCACGGACTGAGGCTTATTTATACCGGGACTTTTTTTTTATATTGGTCTCCAAGTTGTGTCTTATCTGTCTGTAGATGAATTGCTTGTAGCGCCCGTCCCATGGCTAATTGGTGTAGGGGAGCTGGTTATATCCTCGCTGTACCCCTGGTTGAGTAGTGTGGGAGTCACATAATTCCCTATATTGTGTATGTTCCCTCTTTAGTAAAATAGGACTGTTCAATTCAGAAAAATCTACTTCCAATGATAACATTCCATTCTACAAGTTAATAGAACTATTTTATACTCGCTTCGGTGACCGCATGATCTAAGAAACTACACTCGCAGTAGACTAGATTTACAATGATGCGGAGATCGAGGTTCGAATCTTGGTCAGGTGTACTAAGGACGGTTTTTCCAAAATTGTTTTTTCTCTCTCTTTCTCTTTCCACAAATTTGGGTACACTTCCTCAAAATTTAACCTTCCTAATCCCTAAAACAACTAGCGCAATTAGCATATAAGCGTATAACCAGAACAAATGAACGGGTAGTAATACACAATGCTAGAAAAACCTCTTTTACTACTAGTGTTTATATTTCTTGATCAAACAGGATCCCTACATTTAGAACATTCTACTTCTAATGATTCACTTCAGTTGGCGAATAGTCTATAACACCACTCTCATAAAATACTTGATTTCTAATGATGGGGAGCTCGGGTCTCAAATCCCGGTCAGGTGTACTGAAGGTGTTTTTTCCTTAGATGTTTTTCCACTCTACCTCTGCGAAAATGTGAGTACATTACCTCTAACCTTATTATTCCGTAACACAATAATGAAATTAGCACATTTTGAGTATAACCAGAAAGATCAATAATATGCACCATTAAATAAACTTCCAGTGATAACATTTTCTCCAAGTAGATAGTTATGTAACCACTGACCTAGTTGTCTATGTCCCAGGTCAAATAGAACTGTTACATATAGAAAACAATACTTCCAGTAACAACATTCCTTTCTACAAGTTAATAGAGTTATATTACCGGTTTCACATCGGTTTGTTGGCTGCTGGTAAACAATTTTCTTATAAGGGTGTAGGTATTAAGGAATATCATCGAATAAGACTCAAACCTTGTTCAAAAGAGAGGAAATATTGGAGAGAGGGATGACAAAAAATATGCCTGAATTTTCTATGAAGTGTAATGAAAAACGAGTAAGTTTGACTTTGTTTTATAAGTGCAGGGTTGCCAATGAAGTGTAAAACACACTGTACTTACATGCTCTTTCACATGATCAATGCAGAACTTGAGAGTACCTTTCTACCAGCTCTCTCAATAGTGTGTTAGTTTGTCAGTTGTAGGGGGGTAGGGGGGAACCCACCTCTACTGTTAGTTCCAAGTTGATCCGTTAGACAAGTAGCTTCATGTTACAGGAAATTTGCTACCTGAATGTAAACCACTTGGAAACTCTCCGTTAAAATCCCTAGAAAGTTTTAATTGAAACGCCGATACAACGCGTACCACGTAGATACAAAGTTACAAACATCTGCATCTGATGTGTAATAAGTAATAACGCTAATTCAGTTAGGTAACGGTCGTGAAGTTTACTACGGATGTATATTAATTAAACACATATCCCACACCACCCTTCTACGAATATTAAAAAAAAAAACACCTCTGTAAAGTATTTTAAAATTGACCTGTACATTCTCCTTTTCCCCCTTAGAATCGTGCAAATTTTTATATAAGGTTGTGTGTTTTTTCAACTACTAGTTTGTCTCATTCCAGTAATATTATCTGACACGATTTTTTCAATAATAATATTTTAACTTGATAAATTATAATGTTGTATTAAATACTGATTTTTCGTATGCATTTTATGATATTAATGGAGGTCGCCTACTGGAGAGTTGAAATGCCTTGTAAATGTCCAGAAATTTAACGTTATTTAAGTAGTGATTTGAACTTTCTTTGTATGGTTCACACCAAAATGAAGGTTAAGATAATCAACTTTTCTCCTCTAAATGATTAAAAAAATCTTATTTTTAAATTTTGTAATAAAATAAAAATCATGAATAGGTAGAATAAGATCATTTTTAAGGACTTTTACATGGAATGTTATAGTTTTGAGATCAAAGTAAGCGATTAGAAACAAAGATATTTCCTTCCTCAAACAAATAGAGTATTTTAAAAATAAAATCAATTACAGAACATTAAAAGATAACTGACGATTGTTTTAACGTTTTGAAGTCTCAGAACTGCCATTTTCATAAGAAATGCCTCATGTGAGGCTATATAGTTCAAGTAGATGAAACCCTTAAGTATATTAAAGTTTATGAAGTTCTTAAAATAAATAACAAATAAATAATTGTTTTATTTATGTGCATTTTACTCAAAACATTGCTACGAACCAAAACGGTTGTATCTATCTATTTATTGGTATCACATATATGTAACAGCAAGGACAACAAAAGAAAGTTGGGGAGGTTATTTTATAAAAATATGGTCCTTAATTGTGTGATTATAATTATGTGTGGCATGTTGTATATATATGAGTACGTCCTGATGTGATGTATGTTGTTGGATCTGATGATTGCCATCTCACATATATAAATTAATGTAGGCCTAGTTATTTAAATCAGTGAAGTGGAATCTCTTTGTATTACAAATTTATTTCTCAGTGTTATCAGACTCATAGTTGTATTGAAATAAACGCCTCAGCGCTCCTCTAACCTCCATTAGGATAATATTTACAATGCCATGGTCATCACACAGACGTTATTATAAAACATATTCACTCTAATCTTGATGTGTAACTAAACATTTCTTGAAAGCACCCAACACGAGGGTGACCGTTATAACAATTTACAAATTAAATGTATTCAAAGCGCACAAACTGAAAGGTATTGAATACGATACGGCGAAAAAAGTTCATTACTTGCTTCGGTGGCCGTATGGTCCAAGGCAGGGTTTCCCAAGCTTGTTGAGCTATAGACCACATTAGTATATTGAACAAAGCTTTCCACATATAGACCCATTGTATGACGGTAAAGGGTGGTTGTATATAACTACCCCGATACAAGCCTATTAACCTGGCCCTGCACACATATAGACCCATTGTATGACGGTAAAGGGTGGTTGTATATAACTACCCTGATACAAGCCTATTAAGTCTGCCCACATATAGACCCATTGTATGACGGTAGAGGGTGGCTATATATAACTACCCTGCTACAAACCTATTAAGTCTGCCCACATATAGACCCATTGTATGACGGTAAAAGGTGGTTGTATATAACTACCCCGCTACAAGCCTATTAATCTGGCCCTACCCACATATAGACCCATTGTTAGACGGTAGAGGGTGGTTGTATCTAACTACCCTGATACAAGCCTATTAAGTCTGCCCACATATAGACCCAGTGTCTGACAGTAGAGGGTGGTTGTATATAACTACCCTGATACAAGCTTATTAAGTCTGCCCACATATAGACCCAGTGTCTGACAGTATAGGGTGGTTGTATATAACTACCCTGCTACAAGCCTATTAAGTCTGCCCACATATAGACCCAGTGTCTGACAGTAGAGGGTGGTTGTATATAACTACCCTGCTAATAGCCTATTAAGTCTGCCCACATTTAGACCCAGTGTCTGACAGTAGAGGGTGGTTGTATATAACTACCCTGCTACAAGCCTATTAAGTCTGCCCACATATAGACCCAGTGTCTGGAAGTAGAGGGTGGTTGTATGTAACTACCCTGCTACAAGCCTATTAAGCTGGCCCTGTCCACAGATAGACCCAGTGTATCTCTGTGTTTATGAAGAAAGAAGATTCTCTAACAGATTGATGATCGTCGCCTTTCTGTGACATCTGCTGCTATCATCAATCATCGCCTGGACCTCCAACAGTTGGGCTGGAGTTGTGTCCCAGTGCAAGGATAGCAAGGATATTGCTCCGGCAAGACTTTATTGTGTACTGTTGACAGCATTCTTTACAGAGATGCTTTAGGATTTATTTTGAAGAAATACACTTTTTGTTACTTCGCTATATCTTATCAGCTTGTATTCGTAAAGGCTCTTGTCTTCCTTTAATCAACCCTAGGTTTAAATACTGAGTTAGATATTTCACTGATAGTTGTATTGGTACTGATAATATTTTGAGCTACACACAAGTAGCGTTTAGGGAATAAGTAGCCTTCAGAATAAAACAGCTTTTTGAAATACAGCCAGTTTATTCTTCTTAGGACCCCAATGAGAATAACTCTAAATGAATCGGCAATTGTAGATTAACCAAGATTATAATAGTCAAATATTTAACTGATGCTAGATTACCTAGTGTTAATATATTGACAAATTATGACTAACATGAGCTTACATACTATCTGTACACACGTGTTTGTGACTACAAGGTGTGTACTCTATGAACTGACTGTATGGGGTATGTACTTTTTTATTGAATGCACAAGGTATTTAGTATGTGAATTTACTGTATGAGCTATGTACTCTGTGAACTGACTGTATCAAGACTGTACTCTCAATTGAACGCACAAGGTTTGTGGTCTGTGAACGTACTATATGAGTTATGTACGCTGTTAACTGAATGTACGAGGTTGGTACTCTGTGAACTTAAGGTGCGGCCGAAGGGGGCGCAAGAATTTTTACAGTTTTTATAGAATTGAAATATTTTGGTTAAAATTAATAAAATATTTCTCCAGTAGCAATATAAAGTTTATTTTTCTACACATGTTTATATATACGGATCTTGAATATCTGTCAAGGATGTCCTGGAATTTCGTCACAACATTTTCTCTTTATTTAAAAAGTTTTGACAAAATTCCAGGACACACTTGACAGATATTCAAGATCTGTTGATATTAGCATGTGCAGAAAACTAAACTCTATGTTGTTACTGTAGAAATATTTGACTTATTTTGGCCAAAACAATGTAATGCTATAAAAACTGTAAAAATACTCACGCTCCCTTCTGCCGCACCTTAACATAAAAAGTATGCACTCTGTTAGCTGAACGAGATGTGTATTCTGTAAACTAAATGTACGAAGTCTGTACTCTGTGAACTGAATGTACGAGGTGTATACTCTCTGAACAACGAGGTCTATTGTCTATAAACTGACTGTATGAGGTTTGTTCTCTGTGAACTGATTGTCAACTGGTTAGGACACCAACCTTCCTCTGATGTGTTCAATATTTTTTAAAAGGGCGGGGTGAATAAACTTTTAATCCCTGGTTATCTTGGGTCTGAGATCTACTTGTGGAAGCTAAGCCCTCACTCACGTTCTTTAGTTGGGATTTCAACCTATACACGGCTTGGAATTTCATTAAGAATCCAACCCCAAAAATCTAGTGAGACGAAATTTTAATTTTGATAGTTTTTGTCAAATTTAAATTGATGACGTGATAAATCAATCGAGGAGACAAAATATAATGATATATGATAACCACTGCCCGGCACATACTGTACTTGATTGCATCGTGGGAGAATAGAAATATGGTTTTCTGACACTAGGCTATAAATGGCTCTGATCCTGAAGTTTAAAAAACTAGTTTGGCCCTAAGTTTAAACGCTACCGGGTTTATTTTCTTACTTTATAATCCACTCATTTCCTCAAAGTTGCGTTTGATGAAAACCAAAATGATTAAATGTAAACCTTGACTCGTAATTATTTTTACATCACATCTTATTCCCTATTCGGATGATACACACATTTAAACTAATAGGTTAGGCAGGAGGAAGGTAGATTTGACAGTAAATGTACCCACATTTTTGAAGACGGATAGTTGAGAGTAATTTATAAAAAAAAACTATCCTGAAGTACACTCTACCAGTATTTGAACCTCAAACTCTCTATAACTAGCAAACCAGACAAACAAGATTGATGCCTCAGTCAGCGTGACCACCGATGTAAGTGTCACATAGCTAAAATACGTGAGAGGGAGAGGCTTGAAGTGCGTGGCTTTTACCCCGTGAGTTGGCACTTTTATTTCCTGTTGCCCTTTCTCCATGGGACACGCCCCCGCCTCCCCCCCCTGGCAGAGAATTCAGTGACGGCCCACAACAGAGGACACAGGTCCTATAACTTACAGGGAGAGATCCCGTCAGTCAGTACGGAAGTCAATCGAACACAAATAATGAGGAGAAACCCCCCCTCACCGTTCTTTCCCATTCTTGCTTGAGAGTTCATAACAAGCGAAAACTCAGAGCAAACTTTTTTTATATAGAAATAAAAAGAGAGAAGTAAGGACCTCCTGAGGGGTTGTTGGTGTGGTCTAGAAGGTTCTTTTCAAATGATGTAAACATGAGGTGCCTTTGTTCCCGTGACATTTATCAGCTGGATGGGGGGTAGGGGTGGGGTACGTGCAAAAGTCTCACGAGTTGAATAGGTAAAAACTTTTTATATCCATGAAAGTTTTTCAATTTAATTTGATGTTAATTTTTTAGACAGGTTCGTACATCTAAATTATTCAAAATGCTGATAAAGGTCGGGTTCGTAAGCACATGTTTATATTCTTAAACCGTAAGACTTGGGTACAGCTCCTACCGATTGCAATGTATTACTCCACCCCTACAATTTTTTTTATTCACTAAAGCAAAATTCTCTACTAAAACTCCTTAAAGTTCGTCCATTTTCTTTTATATAAATAGCTTGATCCTTGAAAGATAGGTTTGTTCTGGTTTTTATATAACTTAGTTTTTACAGGAGCGTGTTGGATTACTAGAGTCTTGGATTCCAATTTTATTGGCGAATAACCCGAACAGGTAGTAATACGAGATGCTAAAAAATAAAAATACCCTTCTAATGAATTGCGAGTCATTCTTTTCTCCAATGATTCCGCTTCACGTGAAGCATAGTTCTCTACCTCTCCAGGACACGAACCTGAGCCTGTCCAAAGTTTTTGCATCACGTCAACGTTTGAATTCATGACGAAATACATTCATATGTTTCTCAGGGTAACCAGAGCGAGAGTAGTCAGAATCTCTTTTAATTACTGCCCATTAAAGATTTTATTTATAGTTTAACTTTTTTAGGATAGGGTCTGTATTTTGTGGACCCTATACTTTATTGGCGTGAAGCCCTCCCCAACTCTTTTTTCGTGGGTAGGAGGATGGGGATAAAATACAGCCAAGGAAACTCCGCAATGCTGTATTAGTACTCACATAACATCCTGACCTCTAGGATACAAACAGGGGCAGGATAGCTAGGGTTTCACTTGTTTCTCGGAAGGTTGAATTATAATGATTGCAGCTTAGTGTTCAATGCAATTATGTGATGAAGAGCTAAGTAAGAACGTATTATTGGTCTAAAATAAATGTGCGATAAGCCGAGAGTTGAGAATGTATTTAATATTCATATATTTCTAAAGAAAATGAGCATTTATTAACATTTTACCTTTGATGAAGAATCAACTTTGAAACAAACCTTTACCATATACCCTCTTTATTAATTCTATTTTACCTCCAAGCTATATCAAGTGGTGTTGAAAAGTGCAGCTGGGCACCCAAGCTCGATAAATAACCGCGAAAGGACCATTACTCCTGAATCATTCCTATTCTAGGTTAGGATGGCTGGCGCTTGGAGGCGTTAGAAGGGGGAAATATGGAGGAGGGATGACATGTAGGTGAGGTGATGGAGAAGTTTGGTGGGTGTTTGAAGCTGCTGACCTCTGGTGACCTTGTTTGGCCTCTAAAACCTGCCGCCATCGATCGGCGTATCCCACTTCTGCCACCAGTGCTGCTCGCTTCTTGTTGCCTTTTCTCTTCCTTCCGCATCGCCATTTCTCGCTCTCGCTACTTCTCTTACAACCAACAAACGTTTCTTTTCCTACGCTTCTTCTTTGGTTTTATGCTATCCATGTTATGTATATTTTTTACTACAAGTAGTATTCATTTTACATATTTTTTCTTTCTCAAACATTTTTCGTGTTTAAATAAATCCCACGTCTTTTATTTCTTCTTAGCACGTCCCCTCCCTCCTTTTTAACCTTTCTAAAAATCAAATTTTATTTCCTACGTTTATTGCATTTCATTTATATATTCATAAATTCATTTTCCTTCCCCCTATTTCTTTACCTGCGACTCTTTTATCAATACTAAGTCCATTGTAGTAGGTCTATTTGTACTCCACATCACTCGACGCATTTTTAATTAAAAAAATCTATTGTTGGTTGAAGCTACGGAATGCTTTAAGTTATTTTTTCCAAGGCCCTGCAAGATATGGAATTACATTTTATATGTGGTATAGATTTATGTGTACATGCCTTCATGCGTGTGGCATTTCCCCATGGAGTGCATATTGAATATACATCAATGTTTGATCAGGTTAAATGGGGTGTTCTAAAAACACACACTTTTATTCTCTTTATAAATGTCTTTGTTGTTGTGAGGGATTTTGTTAAAATAAAACAATAATGTTCATTGGATGCTCCTATTTAGATTTCAAAGTTTGTATTTAAATATACTATTATTTATTTTATCTAATTGTACCCGTTCAGGTTGTACGCCTATGTACTAATTACACTAATGAGTTAGGAATCAGGAATGTCTAATTTAGAGGTAATGCACCCGCGTTTGCGTGGAGGGAGAGTAGAAAGCCACTTAGGAAAAAACACCCCCAGTGCACTCGATTGAGATCGAACCATGATCTCCCCATCTTCGGCAGTCTAGCTCAACACGAGAGTAGCGTGTTAGACCACGTGGCCACCGACGTAGGTAAATATACTTTTGAATATTACGTGAAGTACTTTTGAACTATATATTATATATATAACAATAATCATATGATTAGTGTTTGGCCATTGAACTCGAACTCACTTTTATTGTTATTTAACAAGTATAAATATTTTTTTTAATTGGTGTATTATATATATTTTTAATTTTCCTCCTAAGCCAACAAAACCCGACCTAATGAAGGATAAACTAATATTGAATATTTTATTGATATTTTGCAGTAATCTAATTTGTTAGTATCCTAGATGCATTATTAACATTTACTTTTGTCAGGTTACGTCAAACCTACGGTTAGTTTTAATTGGCATAGAAAATTATCAACTTCAAGTGCCTGACTGGGATTAGAACATGGAACCACCAGAACAATTAGAAGTACACAATGTCATGTAAAACTATCGAGTTGGGTGTTCTAAACTCTGAACAGCGAGATTTGAGCTAAATACCAGCAGAATTGGGTGTGATATACTTTGAACATAGATAGCGGAATTAAATAGTCAAAGCTATTATTTATGCTTTTAGTGAGGATTACTCCGTCTATATATCATATTCTGAAAATTGAAAAATGACACCTGAACACGAGAATCGAACCCGGGACCTTTGGCTTAGTATGCCAATACTCTAACCATTGAACTATTCAGGATTCGTTCCGTGCCCAGGGTCATTCTTCACTCATATTTTAAGGCAGAGCCTATGATGGACGTGCGGAAATCGTCGGCTACAAGTGTGTGATTATCACGAGCTATCAAATAACTCAGCCATCTTCGACTCGGTAGTTGGCTTATTGCTGCCATTTGTACAATTTTACAATTATTGTAGCCGATGATTTCCGCACGTCCATTATAGGCTCTGCCTTAAAATATGAGTGAATAATGACCCTGGGCATGGGACAGATCTTGGATAGTTCAGTGGTTAGAGCATTGGCGTACTAAGCCAAAGGTCCCGGGTTCGATTCCCGTGTCCATGTATAATTTTTTAATTTTCAAAATACATACCGGAGCTACATACTAGCGGAGTTGGGTGTATGCCAGACTCTGAACAGGGAGATTTGAGGTAAATACCAGCGGAGTTGGGTGTATGCCAGACTCTGAACAGGGAGATTTGAGGTAAATACCAGCAGAGTTGGGTGTGTGCTAGACTCTGAACAGGGAGATTTGACCTACATACCAGCAGAGTTTGGTGTGTGCTAGACTCTGAACAGGGAGATTTGAGCTACATACCAGCAGAGTTGGGTGTGTGCTAGACTCTGAACAGGGAGATTTGAGGTAAATACCAGCAGAGTTGGGTGTGTGCTAGACTCTGAACAGGGAGATTTGACCTACATACCAGCAGAGTTTGGTGTGTGCTAGACTCTGAACAGGGAGATTTGAGCTACATACCAGCAGAGTTGGGTGTGTGCTAGACTCTGAACAGGGAGATTTGAGGTAAATACCAGCAGAGTTGGGTGTGTGCTAGACTCTGAACAGGGAGATTTGACCTACATACCAGCAGAGTTTGGTGTGTGCTAGACTCTGAACAGGGAGATTTGAGCTACATACCAGCAGAGTTGGGTGTGTGCTAGACTCTGAACAGGGAGATTTGAGGTAAATACCAGCAGAGTTGGGTGTGTGCTAGACTCTGAACAGGGAGATTTGACCTACATACCAGCAGAGTTTGGTGTGTGCTAGACTCTGAACAGGGAGATTTGAGCTACATACCAGCAGAGTTGGGTGTGTGCTAGACTCTGAACAGGGAGATTTGAGCTACATACCAGCAGAGTTTGGTGTGTGCTAGACTCTGAACAGGGAGATTTGAGCTACATACCAGCAGAGTTGGGTGTGTGCTAGACTCTGAACAGGGAGATTTGAGGTAAATACCAGCAGAGTTGTGTGTGTGCTATACTCTGAACAGGGAGATTTGACCTACAAACCAGCAGAGTTTGCTGTGTGCTATACTCTGAACAGGGAGATTTGAGCTACATACCAGCAGAGTTTGGTGTGTACTAGACTCTGAACAGGGAGATTTGAGCTACATACCAGCAGAGTTGGGTGTATGCCAGACTCTGAACAGGGAGATTTGAGCTACATACCAGCAGAGTTGTGTGTGTGCTAGACTCTGAACAGGGAGATTTGAGCTACATACCAGCAGAGTTTGGTGTGTGCTAGACTCTGAACAGGGAGATTTGAGCTACATACCAGCAGAGGTGGGTGTGTGCTAGACTCTGAACAGGGAGATTTGAGGTAAATACCAGCAGAGTTGGGTGTGTGCTAGACTCTGAACAGGGAGATTTGACCTACATACCAGCAGAGTTTGGTGTGTGCTAGACTCTGAACAGGGAGATTTGAGCTACATACCAGCAGA